>JAQQZR010014075.1:0-24200 GCA_030068235.1 Notoglanidium macrostoma
TCTTATTTTATGTGGCCCCCGAAAACCCAGTGATTTTTCCATTCGGCCCTCTTGGTACTGAAGTTGAATAGCCCTGTCCTAGAGTGTTGAGTTGAGGGAAAATCTGAGTAACTCATCCAAGACCTCATAAAAAATTATTGTGGACCTAAGTCCAATTGCTCCTTAGGAGCAATTTTCAAATTGTGAAAGTTGAAAACATTGAGTTAGATTTAATTTCGCATAGTAATATTTAAACTTTTGTCTCAACTGTATGTCTCGTTTGCATTGAAAGCTGTTTGGGTTTCTTCCATGATGTTAGTTTGAATTTTGGGGCTGTGGAGGCTCAGTGGGTTAAGGGTCTGGGTTACTAATTAGTGGGTCAGGAGTTCGAGCTCCATCACCACTAAGCTGCCATGTTGTGCCATTAGGCAAGGTCCTTAACCCTATCAGCTCACCCTATCCACATCGACCACACATACAGTGATATAAAAAGTCTACACCACCTGTTAAAATGGCAGGTTTTTGTGAAGTAATAAAATGAAACTAAGATAAATAGTCAGAACTTTTTCCACCCTCAATGTGAAATTTCAATGTATAAAAATTAAGTAAAAAACACTCAAACATTTTATGGAAAAATAGCATAAGGAAAAAACATTACAATAACCTTGCATACATACAATGGAACATCTGCGTTCCATTTCAGTTACTCTGTGTTCCATTTAAGACTCTTGGTTTCATTTCAGTTGCTTTGTGTTCTATTTATTTATTTTTTTATTTATTTCAGGATTAATTTTAAACCTATGGAATCAGATTTATGCCAACATTATCAAACAAAACAATTGCAACCAAAAATATGACTGAGGGAGAATAAAACGGAACTCACGGAAACAAAAAAGTCAACTCAAAAGTAAAACTTATGACTTGCAAACAAATTATTTATGTCCTTTTGTTTACAGTTTTTCTATGCTTAATTCTCACTGACCCGACTTTTGCTTTTACTATCATCTTTGCCATTATATTTCCAGTTCTCTGGACTTTCGTTGCACATTAGAGATTCCATTCTCATTTCTCAAGAAATAAACATACAAAAAGGCCCAAATATGTATTTTCTTACTCTGAGAACCAAATACAATTGAATATATATATATAAGTATATATGTACAGTACTTTGCAAAAGTCTTAGGTGCCCCCATTTTTTAGTACAAAATTTGTTATAGATATTTATTTTATGAATTCTGTATGAAGCAGTACAAATAAATTGGAGTTCTAAAAAATACTTTTTCAAAAATAAGTTATCTGAAAAATGTTTGTATGTAAAGAGTAAAGAGTAAAGAGAGCAACAAATTACTTAAGAGGCCACTATTCAGACAGCAAATATTATGAAGGCTCCAGGGTTTTGCATGCAAAAAGAAGAAGCAAGTGCAACAGTCAATGTCTCCAGAAGAAATATTCTCCAAGATGCTCAGTAAAACATACCAGCTCATTTTCTTATAAAACTGCACACATTGTATCTGGGACTACCATTTAAGGAAAAAAAAAAAGCAAAGGGTTATCACACTGAATATTGACTTTATTAGTTTATTATGGTTTACTGCACACTGTAGTATTTGTCTTTTAGCAGAAAGATTAAATTTAATTATTTCTGAAGTCATATTTACTTCCCAGCATTTCTTTTTCACAGTAGTCATACATACATACATAAATACATACATGCATATGCATATACATTAATAGTCAAAAGTTTTTGCACACCAAAGATTTTGGTTTTTATTACTTTTCCATTCACTTCATAAACTTCAAGACAATGGCCACAAACACACATCCAGATTGTGTCAGAACTATTTAAAGGGGAAAGAAAAAGAAGACAAGCTGAATCTCATGGCCTTGCCACCACAGTCACCTGACCTGAACCCATTAGAACTAACTGGACAGAAAGGTCAAGGCATCAGGCCTGTGCACAATACCCCAGGAATGTTGGAATGAACTTACTGAGCAGTATTTATTGTCTGTTGAATTTGCTCTGTTGTTATAACTGCTAGAGGAAGCTACTTTGATGAATCAATGATATGGCCATTTTTTTTGCTAATAAACATACTCAAACAGTAAATGTGAATATATTATTTGTTAGCAAAGAATACTGAGTGTTTAGAACTTTTATGGAAAAAAATAAGTAATATATATATATACCTAATTACCCTAAAATTAATGTAACTGATAACTTTCCGTTACTTTTGGATTACCTCAATACCAAATATGCAGATGACATCATTTTCTCATCTGAAAGGCAGAAGTTGCACTGTACTGTGATGTTGTTCGCTTGTTCTGCTTTAAAGACAAAATAATGGTGAAATTTCCACCCAGTGAATGCATTTTTTCACCAGAGGCCATGATAATAACTATAATCATTAGCAACTATAAGATTAGCTATGGTTTCACTCAAGACTAGATTAGTGATGTGAGACTCATTAAGTGTTGTACATTGTTCTTATTTGGGGCTGCAACTACCAATTATTTTATTTTTTATTATTTTTGATCATTATTTATTTATTTTTATTTGACTATTTTAGGGTGTTTATTTATTTATTATTTAAAATATTTATTTGCAGCTTTTTAATCAAGACTACTACTAACTACCTTTTTCTTAACTAGTTTAAATTATATAGCAGTTCACTAATTACAGCATTAGTGCCATTTATCAGATAATCTATCAATTGCTCATGTCAACCAAATGAACTCATTCAGTCTAACCATTATATATGAATGGTACTGAATTCACACTAACTCAAGGTGACAGTATGTACATTGTTTACCGTTTACTGTTATCACTCTTTTAATCACTTACCACACTTTTTGCAGCTGTGTCTATATCTCAAGCCATGATTTGTTTAAAGTTTGAACAGACAAATATAAAATAAAGATAAAATATCCACTGTTTGTTTCACTCACTGAAACTTTCTGATGCTAAGTTAATTTTGCTGGCTGTGTGCACATGCAAGGCAAATCATTTTCAGTGTGTGGAATAAATTCTAAAGATTTGCAGTTGACTCTTAGTTTTCAGTGCCAAAGGTTTTTTAAGCTAATTGCTGCCTAACAAAACATTACAAAGCTGCTAGGGACAATTCAAGCAGGAACATCATGTTTCTCCTTATATTTCCACAAATAATAATATTTACATTAAAACACAAGTTACGTCATGAGGCCACAGTTCAACTAATAATGAAATTAAGGCCAAATAACACAATTCAACTAATAATGAAATTATTTTTATTAACAACTTTTATTGATTTTGTTGATTAGTTGTTGCAGCCTTTACGCATATTAAAATTGTAATCCTGTAAATAATCCCTGTTTATAATAAATGTATCAGTAATCTTATTACAGCATAGATAGATAGATAGATAGATAGATAGATAGATAGATAGATAGATAGATAGATAGATAGATAGATAGATAAGAAAATAGGAAAAATGCAACTTTTAATTGAAATAAATTTATTCACATAAAATTTTATAAGGTTAGAGAATACAAAACAGGGCATCTGAAACCATTCCTCTCTACAGAATCTCTCCCATTCCTAGGCTTTCTCTTGTGTATTCTGCTCTTCAGCTCACTCCATAGGTTTCAATGGGGTTCAGGTCAAAGGACTGAAATGGCCATGGCAAAAGCTTGATTCTGTGCTCAGTTAACCATTTTTGTGTTGATTTGGACATATGATTTGGATCATTGTCCTGCTGGAAGATCTAGTGATGAACCAGTTTTAGTTTCCAGGCAGAGCAGCCAGGTTTTGATTCAGGGCCTTTGGAGGAAAAACAGCCACACAACATCACAGAACCTCCATCACATTTCATTATAGATATAGTTCTTTTCATTATAGCCATCCTTCTTTTCATGCCAAATACCCTCTTGCATGTTTATTGCCAAAAAGCTCCATTTTTGTTTAATCAGACCATAAAACATGGTTTCATCCAACACTGTAGTAGCGTTTCACAGACTCGTTTTTCTGGCATACCTTCCAAATAATCTGTAGGCATGGAGATGGTGTATGATGGTGGTTTTCGGGACTTGGTAACCCCAAGATTTAACTTTTTCTTATTATTTGCTTGACTTTTGCTTGACTCATGACTGTACATGGGGCAAAATAAATTGGGTCCTCTTCTGGGCAAGTTTGTAACAGTTCCAGTTGATGTTCACTTTTTTATTATTCCCCTCACGGTATAAATGGGCATTTTCAGTTTCATTTTAATGGGTGATTAAGGGAATTTGGACTCTCTGTTGCCTCATATTTGGACCACAGTTAATCAGGAAGTCATAGATTATGTCTTGAAAATTCCTACACACTCCAGTCAACTAAAAAAAATGTAATTTAAATGGGAAACATGTTTCAGTTGCATTGTGTTCACAATAATTTCCATGGGTGCCAATAATTGTGGCATACATTGCATTCGGAAAATATTCACAGCGCACCACTTTTTTCACATTTTGTTATGTTACAGCCTTATTCCAAAATGGATTAAATTCATTTTTTCCTCAGAATTCTACACACAACACCCCATAATGACAATGTGAAAAAAAGTTTACTTGAGGTTTTTGCAAATTTATTAAAAATAAAAAAAGAGAAAGCACATGTACATAAGTATTCACAGCCTTTGCCATGAAGCTCAAAATTGAGCTCAGATGCACATGGTGTTCTAGGTGACTACCTCATGAAGCTGGTTAAGATAATGGCAATAGTGTGCAAAGCTGTTTTTTGTAATCACCAGATTAACACAACACAACAATTGATAGAGTGTTTACAAGTCAATTGATCTGTGAAAAAGCCATGCTTTCTGTTGCCACATGGTGCCGCTATACCAGAGTGTCACTCTGGGCACTCTAGATAATAACTAATAACTATAGTAAATTAGATATGAATCCAATTAACCATCTAGGAGCAGTATAGCTGAGGTGGGTGAAAAAGCCACTCTCTGTTGCCTGATTGGATACCAGGCTGTCACTCTGGGCATGGGGATATCATCATAACCACCATCATCCTCATTTCCTTAGGCTACTCCCTTTAGGGGTTGCCACAGTGGAGCCATTTGTGTCCGCATGTCTGATTTTGAAGTTTTTACACCTTCCTGACACAACCCTCCCATTTATCCGGGCTTGGGTCCGGCACTCAGAAATACACTAGACTGTGCACTCCCTTGTGGCTGGGTTGGCTTCGCTGCCTGGGAATCAAACCCGGGCCACAGAGGTGGGAGCCCTGAGTTCTAGCCACTAGACCACCAGCTTCGTTCGGGTATCATAACCAATAACCTGTTAAGTATGAACCATATCAAGCAATGCATGGAGAAGTTATGGAACACTTGCTGTTTGCATGCTGAGACATGTAAATTCATTGTGTCACCATTTCAACATCATAAATTGACAACAACTGAAGAAAAAATATCTAATGGAAACAGTAGGGTCCTATGCACCTCCAGTTCTTGGGCCTTAAAAACATGCCAAAACACAATAGGGATTTAGGACCTTCCGTGCAGACCACGACCTGCACTTCCGGTGCCTGGGCCATACACACCTCCACTGTTCCAGTGAACTATTTTTGGTGCTCAGGTACTAATAACAAATAAAAAATTCCAGCAAGAAATGCAGTGATGCCTTTGGGTTTACATGTGAAAGTCAGAAAAAAAATATTATTTAAATTCATTATGATTAAACAAAATAGATCTTTCAGAATACAATTGTTATAATAGCTTGTCCTAGCTTATTGCAGTTAGTAGCAACCATAGTCTGTATTTTTGCCATGTAGGTGAGACAGGGGAAAAATTTTAAATTTAAATTAAAATTTAATTATTTAACAAATAATTAAAATAAGTAAATGTTGTGAAAAACGTTAAAAGATTTAGATTCTGTAGTTAATAGGAATAACAGACTGTATTATAGTATATTTATATAATACCTGCAATCAAAAAATTATTGATCTGTAAAATAAAAAACAACACTTGCAATTGTTGTAGTTTATAGGAATAACTACAAAAAGTATTTTTCTTTTTCCCAGAATAAAAAATCTATTTGCTGTACTTGACAGGAATAATAGACTACCTTTTGGTTCTACACATGTAACTCCTACAGTAAAAAAGGTATTGAATTTTAATTATTTATTTTATTTTTTTTTGCAAAATAAAAAATATTAAAATAAAAAAACTAAAAAAATCTATTTGCTGTATTTTATAGCAATAATAGACTGTATTATAGCGCATTTGGTTTTACCTGTGCAACTCCTACAGGCAAACCATTTAATTGTATTTTTTTAAACAAAAAACCTGATTATTTCAAAACTGAGTTGTGTCTTTGATAGCTAGAATGAAGTATAGTATAGTGCAAATCATAAATTTAGTTCAGTTTCATTTCTTTTTGATAGCATTTTGCTGTAGTTGCTAACAAAGCTCATGAGGCTGCTTGGCACAAATAGCTGAAAAGATTTTTAATACTTAAAAAATTAAGTAACTTATTCCAGTGTTTATGTGTGAAACAAGTAAAGATTTATTAGAACAGTTTAAATCTTTAAAAGGCATAGTTAAAATAATAAACATTTTCACCATCATAAAATGCATTTTAATAACAATTTTTAAATACTTTTAACACATTTGTAAAACCATTAAAGACAGCAGTTAAGGTTCACCTGAGAGCAAAAGAAAGATAACTATATTATTGTAAATAATATATATTATAATTTCCTAATAACACTGGACCTTGAAATTAAAAAAAAAAATTAAGAAAGGCATAAATGGCAAACATCATTTTAATTCCTATATATAGGAATTAATTATTATATATATGAATAACAAAAAAGTAAAAACTATATATAGGAATTTAATTCCTATATTTAAATTTTATTTAATTCCAATATTGATCTTTCATTATTTTAAATGAACTTTTTTCTCTTTTCCACAGGCTAAGAAGGAGTAAATGAAGAAACAGACACTTGGAGATGCCACAGACAATTAAATCTGAATTTCAACTGCCCAAATGTCATTTCAGTGCATGCCTTTATCTTGCAAAGGGAACAACTGAAATATCTTTGTGTTAATTAATATGTGGTAAATGATTCAATGTTCATAGATTCATGAAAATGTATTTAGAAAGTGCATTAATGCAATGCAAACTTCCCAAACTTCCCAATCAGCCACCTCCTGTACATGGATGACATCAAGCTGTATGCTAAGAGTGAACGTGACATTGACTCACTGATCCAGCTCACCAGAATCTACAACAAGGACATCGGGATGTCATTCGTTCTGGATAAACGCGGATGCCTGGTAGCTAAAAGAGGGAAGATGACTGAGGGAGTGGAGTTACCAGAGGGAAAAATAGCAGATATACAGGACAGTTACAAGTACTTTGGTATCCTACAGGCCAATGGGAATCAGGATGAGGTAATGAGATCAGCCACAGCCAAATATATCCAGAGGGTCAGACAGGTTTTCTGAAGCCTACCAGCTAAATGGTAGGAATAAGATCCAAGCCATCAACACGTACGCCCTACCAACCATAAGATACCCAGCTGGAACAGTGAACTAACCACAGGTGGAAATAGATGCTACTGATGTCAATACATGGAAACTCCTCACGATGCACGGAGGGTTCCATCCGAAGTCCAGCTCCCTGAGACTATATGAACAATGGACAGAAGGGGGACAAGGATTAGTGAGTGTCAGAGTATACAGTATACTATCCAGAATGAAACACGGAACATCCGTGAATACATCAAGAAGATGCCCCCCCAAGATGAACTGATAAAAGAGTGTCTCAGGCACCAGAAGACAGAAGATGATGAGGAGGATATAAGAGCATTGTGGAAGACCAAGCCCCTCCATGGAATGTACCAATGGCAGGAAGTGGCTTACATCAGGAAATCATACCAGTGGCTAGAAAAAGCAGGCCTGAAGGACAGCACAGAGGCTCTGATCATGGTAGCACAAGAACAGGCCCTAAGCACCAGATCTGTAGAGGCAGGGGTCTACCACATTAGGCAGGACACAAGGTGCAGGCTGTGTAATGATGCCCCTGAGAATGTCCAGCACATAATACCTGGATGCAAGATGCAAGTTGGAACAGCATATACTGAAAGGTCAAGTGTCGGTGAAAGTGTAGCGTGCAGAAACATCTGCACCATGTATGGGATAGAAGTTCCCAGGTGACAATGGGAGACACCACAGAGAGTGGTTTAGAACAACAGATGAAAGATCCTGTGGGACTTCAAGTTCCAGACAGATAAGCAGCTGCTGGCCAATCAACCAGACATAGTGGTGGTTGATAAGTAGCAGAAAACAGCTGTAGTGATAGATGTGGCAATCCCAGCTGACAGTAACATCAGGAAGAAGGAGCATGAGGAGATCGAAAAAGTACCAAGGCCTGAAGGAACAACTGGAACAGATATGGAAGGTGAAGTCCAAAGTGGTTACAGTAGTAATAGGAGCATTTAGAGCTGTGACCCCCAAACTTGGAGAGTGGCTCCAACAGATTCCAGGCACAACAACTGAGATCTCTGTCCAGAAGTGTGCAGTTCTAGGAAAAACTCAGATACAGTGCAGAACCCTCAAATTCCCAGGCCTCTGGTAGAGGACCCGAAGTTGAGGAAGACACATACCAGTAGGGTCTGTATATACCCTATATATGTACCCTATGTATGTATATATATTCTTAATAACTAATTATTTGTTCATCACTAACACCAGCTTTTCAGAAATATATAAATTCTGGTTAGAAATTTTAAACATTTGAATTTATTAATAAGTCCCTAATAAGTAAGTGTAGCGATCGGGCAAGTAGAAGTTGTTGAAACCACAAGTGCAGCGCCGTGCACTGATAGAGGGAGTCAAAGATCTTACCAGGGAATGGGTTGGAAGTGGAAGCTAAGCTTAGCAGGGCGGAGCTCCAGGCGTGGGCTACGGGTGTCGTATGAGTAGCTGCTGTGCGGGGTAGAGGTAAAGCAGAGAAAAAGCAGTCTGTAGTGTGCTGGTTCAGAGTAAACGACGTGTGCAGCGGCACGAGCAAAGAGGGAGCGTGGAGAGGAGTGTGATGCCGTAAATCCAGTGGGAGATCAAACGCGGAACTGAAATATACACACAAAATGATGGAAATAAAACCAGGCGTTAGAATAAATGCCTAAACAAACAGCCGGGAACAGCTGATCAGGATAATTCTGGGTGAAAAAGCTTGTAGAAAAGTGTGAGGCTAGTAGCATAATCCATAATCGAAATCATGAACGAGCAACGCGTAGTCTGGGGCTTCCGTGTTTATATCCTGTGACCCGGAAGCGCGGCTTTGACTCCGGATGTTGTTGTTGGCTCATTCAATCGCGTTGCTGTGGTAATGTGAGGCGCATCTGCTTGTGTAGTTGTTCTTGTAGTGAAAGCGGGAAGTACGACAGCATCCCCCCTCGAAGGCCGGCTCCTGACGGCCCAGCCAAATCAGGCCTGAAGTCATAAAATTCCTGAATGAGGGCAGTCTACAGAATGTCTCGGCAAGGAACCCAGGATCGTTCCTCAGGACCGTAGCCCTCCCAATCAACTAGGAATTTGTAACCCCTCCCACGGTGACGGGGATCCAGCAATTTGCTCACAGTGTAGGCTGGCTCCCTGCCAATGTCCCGAGGAGGTGGAGGTTCAGTGACGGGCATGGACAATGGGGAGGAGAAAGCCTTACAAAGGAGCGAGACGTGGAACACAGGGCTGGTGCAGAGGGTTCGTGGAACGGTCAGCTGGTACGAGGAGGGGTTAATTCAACAGACCACCTTGAACGGACCCTCATAACGAGACCCCAGCTTGCAATTGTCTGTCGGCCCCGGGAGCCCCTTAACGGACACGTATACCCAGTCTCTGGGGTGATAAACCAATGCGATCCGGTGGCGGCAATCAGCACGGTGCTTAGTGGCGCTCATAGAGGCTTTGAGGTTTCGACGGACCCGGGCCCAAACCCTATGGAGTCGATTGACAGCGGTGTTGATGGAGGGGATGGGGCCGGGGACCCCGTCGTCGGGAAACCAGGAAGGGGCGACACCTGTGACAGCCTCCAATGGAGACATACTGGTGGAAGAAGGGTAAAGCTGGTTGTGGACTAGTTCCACCATGAGGAGATGCTTGGACCATGTAAAGGGGTGAGAGGAGCAGTAACACCTGAGATATTTAATGAGTTCCTGATTGATCCGTTCTGTTTGTCCATTGGATTGTGGGTGGTACCCAGACTTGAGACTAACGTTCACCCCAACTTTCTCCAGAATTGGTGCCAGAACAGGGCAATGGACTGGGGATCTCGGTCGGTTAATAGATCCATAGGGGGACCATGGTATCTTACAACCTCCCTGATAATCATATCGGCCGTCTGCTGAGAGGAAGCAGGGCTTTGACTGCGGATGTTGTTGTTGGCGCGTTCGATAGCGTTGCTGTGGTAACATGAGGCGCGTCTGCTCGTGTAGTTGTTCTTGTAGTGACAGTGGGAAGCACAACAGTAAGCCTGTGGCGACTGTGGCAGGAAAGATTCCCTAAGACTACATGAGGAAGAAACCTTGAGATGAACCAGACTCAAGAGGAAACCAATACTCATTTGGGTGACACCGGATAGTGCGATTTCAAATAACTCCCTTCTATAACTGTGTTTTATAGTCAAATGTCTAATTTTGTAGCCAAGAAATTCATTATAGTTTTTACATGAAGTCTACTCTGTTGAAGTTCACTGACAGAGACTTGAGTGCAAATCTCTTCACAGCAGTTCAAGTCCTCAAATTATCTGGCAATTGTAGGCCTAAGCCATCACAGCTGCTGTTTGCATTAAGCTGCTGTTTGCAGTCCAAAGCCATCTTCACAGTTTTTAAGTGTATTTTTAGAGTGTATTCCAACATCAGGCCACTGTGACATATTGTATGTATGCCCCACATGCCGGGCAATTGCATGATACGACCACCTGGCCTCATGCAATCCCACAATGTGACCCCTATTAAACTCCATCAAGTGCTGATAATGCTGTCTAATGCGTCTACAAGGTATCCTCTATGTCTGATGATTAGACATACTAGCTCCTTGCAAATCGAATAATTTACATACCCATCGCTGGTCTGCGCGTGTACTGAATTACGTCCAAATCGAACCATTCCTTTTGACTGCTTAACTTTTTTTTGTCACTGAATATATATTGTTTACATTTAGCCTTTTAGCAAAAAAAAAAATCGTGTTCTGATCATATATGTTAAATAGCCAGTGGAGAGTATATGAGTGAAGATTGAGAGCTAGCTTTAGCAATTAAGGGAATTATTCATGATTAACATTTAAGAAATAATTAAATGAAACTTTAAAGTGGAAACTTTAAAATGGCAATACCTTTCTCCTGAAAACAGGTTCAGTGCTTGACTTGCCATGCAAGTCACGCCTGTTGGCAAGTTAATTTTTCATTATACTTGAGTGTATGTGATTAGTTCTCTGGATGGCATATCAAGTATGGATGATGGGTCAATGGATACTCCTTAGCTAGCAAAGTGAATAATTTATATATTATCAGTAATGAAGGAGAGTCTTTGAAAACATCTTTGTTTTTGTTTGAGTTTTTTTTTCTTTGTATTCACAAAGAACATCATAGAAAAATGCCTCAAGAGGGAGAAGCAAAATAATAAGCCAAATTGCAACTGATGAAACCATTTTATGAGGGTAATTAAAATAATTGGGGGTTGATACGTGCCATGTCTCACTTGTTGGAGAACATGTTCTCTGTCATTTAGCTGAAAATTATTAAATAGCAGCTCTTTGTCTTTGCAACTAATCTATTATTGCCAAGATCAACTCAAACACTCAGTAATGGACAACCATCAGGAGAAATTAAATACTTCTGAACTGAGATGGACAAAGGTACAACTCTAAATTACATGATTTTTTTGGAATATACAATATACAAATGAAGTATAAAGAAGCTAAGATCTAACCCCATACCTTTCCCTAACCTGTTCCTCTAACTGTTCCTAAATTTTTATAGTAATTTCACATCGCTTTATTTTTCCAATTTTGTGAGACCAGGGTCTGGGGACACATCAGATATAATAGCATTTTTTCTAAAATGACTGCATTGGAACTTTTTATGGCAAATTAACTTTAGCCTTATATCAAGAAAGTTTTCAGGCTCCACACTACTGTCAATTCTGTAGGAACACAGACACATGGTTTGAAATAGTTTCATGTTATTAAACTATTATTACAAATTTATAATTTCAAATCCAGTAAGTTCACACATCTGAAAGTTAGGAACAGTAAAGATTAAGTCAGGGCAGGTTAATATAATGTTAACCCCTATAATAATCCCTCTATAACATCAGTAGACAGAGGGCAATTTTACAGTGTATTATTCACACTGCTTTTCCAGCAGTAACTCAAACACAGTCGTTTGCAAAAGTAGTAAGGATCCATAGTATTGTTATATGTGGCTCTTGTTTGAACAAGGCCTTGGAAGCCTCAAAATGCTTATTTGTCAAATCAAAGATCCAACTAAAATATTTTAACAGTGAAATTATTAACTAATGTAATATGTCTTGCAATAATGTAAAGAGGCTGCCTTAAATATGGCTTGAAGCTTGAGAGTTTCAAAAGAAAAAAATGTAACACAAACAAACAGTAGAGGTGAATTATATGACTGTCAGCATGTAGAAGTGATTCAATGTCTCTGACCTTTAACTCCTACTACTGCTGGACAGATCTCCTGCATATGTTGACCTTCACATGGAAAATCACTCACTTTCTAATATGCCAAAAAGGGACAACACTGGCATTCAAATACTGACTAAACTAAAGACAGATTCAGGTTGGACTGAAGCTGAAAGGCCATCAGATATTAAATATGGACTCCCATCTCTCTTGTGGGGAATCCACATAACAATGGAAAATCTGAAACAGTACTATGACCAAGCTGCCCTACTTAATTTACACTAACATAGGTTTTATAAATGGATATAGATAAAGTTAGACTATAGTGTTTGAATTTGACTTTAAAGTAATATTCGTCTTGGAGACAATAAGCAACAGGAGTGTGTTTGTGTGTGCCTATGTGGAATGGAAGAATGGAAGGGGTAAACAATACAGACATTCTAAAGGTCATGTTCATTGTTATGCATGTGACAGATATTTATCTTTTTTATGTCATTCATAAAGATTATATAAATTATATAATAGCAAAAAGGGTTATAAAAACATCCACCTTTTGGTGAAGTACCTTCATCTCACACTGAAAAAATGAGATACATTTATTCAGAGTACATTTTTAGGTGATTGGAGTGTGTAGGAACTTTTAAGATGTAATCTGTGACTTCCTGACTGGGGTACAAATATGAGGTGATACAGAGGCCAAACTTCCTTAGTCATACATCAACATGGGAAAGAAAAGAGAGTACACAAACCAAATGAGGGAGAAGTCTGTTGACCTTCATAAGTCAATGAATGGTTATTTAAAAAAAAGCTACTCACCTGAAAATTGCCATTTCTATAGTAATAAATGGGCATAATAAAATATAAATTATAATAAAAAGTGGACATCAACCAAAGCTGTTCAGTACAAACAAGCCTGAAAGAGGACAAAAGTTTATTTTGCCCCCACTTACACTGAGGAGGATGGTAAGAGAGGCAAAAAAAAATAACTCTTGGTGAATTACAAGAAAATGTAAAACCTGGAGGTTGCCAAGCCTCCCAAACCACCATCAGACACCACCTTCATCCCAACATATTATTTGAAAATAATATAAAGAAGCCAGAAAAAAACAAACCTTTGTTTGTGAACTGCTAGAACAACTTTGAATGGACCCATGTTATATTGTCTAATGAAACAAAATTGGAGCTCTTTGGCAATAAACACTCAAGTGAGTTTTGCGTAAAAAGAAGGCTGGCTATAATAAAAAGAACTTAACCCAGCTGCAAAATATTGTGGAGGTTCTGTGATTTTATGGAACTGTTTTTCTTGGAAACCTTGTTATTATTATGCCTTGCAGCAAGGTCCAATCTCTGGGTTGACCAGGTTGCTTTTCTGTGTGGAGTTTGCATGTTCTCCCTATTTTGTGTGGAGGCTGCTTGTTCTTCCCTTGCCAATTTGAGTTTTCTCAAATTATCCATGTTCCTCCCATCTCCCAAACACATGCCAAACACAATCATGAAAAAAAAAATTGTTACAATTATGAACTGTCTATACTCATAATAATAATAATTAAACTCTGTTCTCTCTTTTCTCTTCCATGTAAAGATAAAAATCAGAACATGAGACCTTCAGTGTCACCTCACAAGTTTTGAAATAAGTCTTTCATAAAATTGTGCAACACTGCTTTATAAAATGCTTATGAAGGCCTTATGAAAGTACTCTTTAAATAAAGTATTATAAAGTATTATTTTGTGTTTTATGTTGTGTTTCCCACAAATGAAAACATCTTTATTAGACATTAAATATTTTAAAGCATTAAGATTAGATCAATACTGGCAATAAAAATATTTGCAGTGGGATTTTTAAGCACAAGTAATCCAGAAAAGCATCTCACCATGCACAAAACATCAAACCTGGGTTCAATACCATATTGGGTTCCACTCCGCTTAGCCAAGAACAGGATTTTGAGGCTATCATGAGCATAGACTCACCAAAACTGTCCAGTTTGTGCATTCAGAGATGCTTTTCTGCTCACCAAAGTTGTAAAGAGTGCTTATTGGAGTTACTATAAATGCCCTGTCAGCTTAAACCAGTCTAGTCATTCTCCTCTGATCTCTTTCATCAGCAAGGTGTTTCAGCCTGCAGACCCTCTACACACAGGATGTTTTTTGTTTTTCACACCATTTTGTATAATCATTTTGTTATGTGTAAAAATCCTAGGAGATCAGCTGTTTCTGAAATACTCAAGCCAGCAACAACCATGCCATGGTTAAAGTCACAGAGATCACACTTTTCCCCATTCTAAAATTTAGTCAGGAATATAAGTATTTAGACAGTGACACAACTTTCATTATTCTAATGCCAGCACAATGGATTTTAAGTGAATCAATCAAGATGTGACTGAAGTGTAGAGTTTTAACTTTAAGTCAAGGCTTTTAACAAATATATTGCATTAACTTAAATTACAGCTATTTTTATACAGTCCCTTCAATTTCACAGGCTCCAATGTAATTAGACAATTAACTGTTAAGCAGTGTCATAGCCAGTTATGGCCTATTTCCCAGTTATTTCATGACAATAAAAGGTTAAATATCCAGAATTTATTCCAAGTGTTGAATTTGTAGTTGGTAGCTGTTCTAGCCAAGTCAAGAACACTCTTAGGGAGGTAGGTGTATCATTGTCAAACTCTGCAATCAAGAGATGTCTCAATGAATATAAATACAGGGGATTTACCTCAAGATACAAACCACTGGTAACACTCAAGGGGAGAAAGGCCAGATTTGCATTTACTAGAAAACATCTTTTTTAAAAAAAAAGAGCCAAGTTCTGGAACAAGATTCTTTTAACAAATGAAACCAAGATTAACTTCTACTAGAAGGAGAGAAAAAGAAGAAAATGGAGAAGACAAGGAAGGGCCCATGATCCTAAGCATAGCATTTGACATTATCTGTCAAATGTGGTCGAGGCAGTGTTATGTCATGGGCATGTATGAACACCAAAGGAACTGGGTCAGTGATGTTTATTTATGACTGCTGATAGTTTCCATCAAATGCTGCAAGACTGATAGGATGACACTTCACTGGATAATGACACAAAACCGTCAGGCCTGCCTCAGAGGAGAACTCACACTCCCATGAACACTCAGGCACAAGGTTCCATTCCCCAGAATTCTAATTGGCTGCAGCTGCAGCCAATTAACACCACACCATCCTCATTGACAATATATACACTCATTCGCACACTCACCCACTGCGAAGCAATAGCTACTTTGTTTTCTATGTGCCGAGCGTTTCAAGTTGTTAATGGTTCTCTGGTTTTTGATCTGTGCCTTTGTTTCCTGTTTACGATTATTGCCTGCCCTACGTCATACTGTCTGTCCGATCGATTGACCTCTGCCTGTTTGACTACGTTTTTGGAATACTGTTTTGGTACCTCTGCCTCTTTAAGACGGATCTGCACTTGCATCCTCCCCTGTGGGTATTGCATGACATTATCCAAGAGCTTCTTAAGGCAAAGAAATGAAATTTTCTTGAATGGATGTGTCAGTCAACCCAATTAAGCAAATTTTTTACTTACTGAAAACAAAACTAAAGGCAGAATGACTTACAAGTAATGGTCTTAGTAATGGTCTGGCAAAACATCTCAAGGGAGGAAACTGATCATTTAGGGATGTCCATGGGTTACAAACTTCAGGAATCATTAAATGCAAAGGATTTGCTTCCATGTCTTAAAAATAATCCTTATACATATACTTAAATTATTTTAGTATGTCCAAATATTTTGGAGCCTGTGAAAATGGAGGGATAAAAAAAAAAGTTTAAAAAAATGGGTGTAATTCTGTTAACAGAATATTTCTTTTAAATTTCCTGAATTAAAGCTGAAATTACACACAAGTTGTTCTTGTTGACTGCCTGTGGAACAGACTTAACTTTCAGGATAATTAGAGAAATATCTTTCAGGATAATTGGGGAAATTGTAGAGTATAATAAATTATTGTCTCTAATACCTTTGTCTTTGCACATGACGTATACATATAACCCCATTTCCAAAAACGTTGGGTCATACGGTAAAATGTAAATTAAACCAGAATGTGATGATTTGCAAATCATGCAAACCCATATTGATTTAATTGAAAATACAACAAAGACAATTGAAATTTTTTTGTCATAAAAATTTTTAATTTGATGCCAGCAACATGTTTCAAAAATGTTGGGACTGGGGCAACAAAAAATTGGAAAAGTAGGGTAATGCTAAAACACCTGGTGGAACATCTCACAACTAATTAGGTTAAAGGGCAAGAGGTCAAAACCCTAATTGGGTATGAAAAGAGCATTCCAGAGAGGCAGAATCTTTCAGCAATAAAGATGAAGTGGGGTTCACCACTGTGTAAAAGTGTGCATGGGCAAATAGTGCAATAATTTAAGAACTTCAACATAAAAATTGCAAAGAATATGAGGATTTCATCATCTATGGAACATAATATCATTAAAATATTCAGAGAATCCTAGCAAGGGACAAGGCCAAAACCAGTATTGAATGGCCGTGATGTTTTGCACCTCAGAAGGCACTACATTAAAAACAAACACAATTCTGTAGTGGAAAACAATGTACAGACTCAGGTCAAAAACTGTAACATGCAAAGAAGAAACTATATAGAAGCATGATCCAGAAACACCACTGCCTTCTCTGGACTCATTTAAGCTCATTTAAGCTCATTTAAGGTAGACTGAAGCAAAATGGAAAACTGCCCTTTGGTCTGGAAAATTTAAATTTCATATTCTTTCCAGAAATCATGGATGCTGCATCCTCCAAGTTAAAGAAGAGCAGGATCATCTGGCTTGTCATCAGTGCACAGTTCAAACGCCAGCATCTGTGATGCATTAGTGCATATGGCGTTGGCTAGCTTGTACATCTGGGAAGGCACTATTAACACTGAGCAATATATACAGACATTGGAACAACATATGCTGTCAGTCAGACATTTTTTTCAAGGAAAGTCTTGCTTATTTCAGTATGAAAATGCCAAACCGCATTCTGCATGGCCCCACAGTAGAAGGACCTGCACACATCACCCATTGAAAAAATTTGGTGCACCACTAAATGTAAAGCATGAGAAATTCCTCAATGCCAGCTTTTTTGTAACTGGGGTTGTACAACAATAAAATACGTAACTACTATGAATGTGTGTACTTTTAAAGAATAGATAGGTTGCAATAGTGAGTAAATACAACTTTATCAACAGCTGTATTGGAATGTTTTCTCTCAGGTAGTTTCATGTGTAACAGAGTGAGTAATTTGTAAAAGGGTACTGTGTGAAAGCGTGAGTACCATGCTTGCCAGTAGCTAAACAAAAAGTCACAGAAACCAATAGTGTCCTGGCTTATCTTTATAACAGACCTGCAACGATAAAATACTTCATTTGTTTATTCATACTTAATTTATACTAAATACTTCATATATACTTCATTTATACTCAGTGAAAATGTCTGATATGTCAATTTCCATTCCGTTGGCAGAATAGAATGCCAGTTTACCACAAGAAAGCATTAAGTCACATATAGAGTGAGATGGGACAATGACTGCCTGGTAGTCAGACTCTACACAGATTTCACTCACACCTTGTATTTCCTCTAAGCACATTTTATACACACAATTTAACTTGTAATTGGGATGTTTGGCTGTGTGACAACCCCTCTGAAATCATGTTTTCCTTTCATCATCATCATACCTTTTCAGTATACCCTTGGAGCTGAATGACCCAACACAATAAAGGTTTCAGATCTCAGAGATTACAGATCTCACCATATGAATACAGCATAATGGGCCCTTACCTCAAAATGAGTTCCTTCTTTGTATGATCTACACTATTCCACAGGCCATTACACAGCCAGACACTGTTTTCCTGACATTGCATATGACTTCTCTGCTAACCTTGAAGCCTAAGATATAACATGCTCCTTCTCAATGTCGCCTTGTGTCAACACTGCACCAGTGCCAATTTCACTCATATTTCTCTCTATGCTAAATGGCTTTTCAAGTTTTAAAGCTTTTGGATGTTTGGTGTAGACAGGAACATCAGAACAATTCTAGGATGTTTTTAGGTGTGTGACTTCATTAGAAGAGTATACCACAACATCATCGATATCAACATATCCTTATTTGTGATGTGGTACAGCAGATACAGCAGTGTGGTGTGTAGTGTTGCTACTTCACAGCTCATGAGTCACTAGGCTGGTGTTGTGTATATTCACATGGGTTTCTGAAACTTTCTTGCACTAAACATTTTCATTATGTGAAATAAATAGTTTGGTTAACAATTTACAGTACATAGCCATAATTAATAATGGTTCATTGATGGTTAATTACTATTGGTAATAGCTAACTTTGGTTAATAGTTATTTTACTGTTACTGGTTTAATTATTAGTAATGCTATAACTTATGTTCTTTACTTGATGTGATATAAAATAAGGACTAAATACATCTACAACTAAATAAAACATAAACAAATAAAATATATAAATTATTTATTGTATCATATTTGATAAGGGACGATAATCAGCTATGATACATTATGTAATTTGTAAAGTAGTATGTTTACACTAGTAATAAACTAGTAATAGATTTATGTTACATAAACTAATGACAATATTGCATAAATTATAACAGTACTAATGATTAGTAAATAGTAGTAATTATCATTTCATTGTTTAACAGCAAATAATTATTAACTAAGTTTAATTAACTATCAATTTACCATTCATTAATGATGGTTATTATAAAGTGTTACCATAGTTTGTTTGATCATCTCCTTCCCTTTTTTCAATTGAAGAAAAAACATGTTTAAAGAACATTTCTGATTGGTTATATTTTTTAAGAAGGCAAGCTGCCCTCAACACACGCCAGTAAAAGGTAATGTAAAATTGAAATTTATTAGATTTTTCAATAAATTCTTATTTATTTTGCTTGAGTAAGACTCATCAGTAAATTCAGTTCACTGAACAAACATTATCAGTTTTGCTTCTGTTTTTGCTATGTAATTAGTTGTCATTCAGTCCACTTTCTAATAAATGGTACAATCTACATGTCTGGATACATTAAAATCTGAATAGATGGACTCATTTTACTGTGTTTTGTGAAGATAATCATAAAGATAAAGTTTTTATTTTTCTTTTTTCTTTACAGGATGACTTCAGTGCAGTCTCTATGGTGTGGGGCACCTGGCCCTCAATTAGGTGGTCCTGCACGTGTTATAATTACTCTTTACCCAGCCAACGCACACTAATTGTCCATTACAAACTGAAACACTGTCATCTGGCAAGGAACTATCCTCTTCCCTGTGTCTATGGAGACTGTGTGTGCTTCTTAAGGACCGAATCATATCTGAAAAAACATTTAACTAGAGACTATAGTCAAGCCTGTTCAAAGCAGGTGACCTCCAAGTTAAATTGTGAACTGTGTAGTTTCTCAGAGACTTGTAGTGATACACCCAAAGGCAAACACTTGCGAGATCTCACAAAATATTTGCAGGATCTCGCAAAGCATTGTAGATTCTCATTCTGGTCAATGTACTTCCGGGTCAGTTCGACAACATAGAGACCACAATATTGGAGCGCGCACACGCGCACATGGTTCATGAAGTTTTATTTTGAAATTGGGCTCATATATAAAGACATTAAATCACACATAAGTGAAAGACATCTAAAGAGAATACTCTTTATGCTATAATCTAAAGAGAAAACACAAAGGGACACACTCGCTGTAAAGCATGTACTGAACTAGCAGCCCTGGTTGAATTCATTAGCAACCAATTGCAATAATCTGGACAGTTTCACGGGTACCAGTGTTGTGCATCAAAAGTTTTGCGACTAAATGTTTTGTGACATCATCCTCCCACCTTTTTCCCCCCATATCACTTCGGGGGCTCCGTACAAAAGACAGTCCTTTTGATGCTGAATATAAAAGAACAACTTATTATAAGAATAATATTAAAGTGATTGAACTGACTGAATAAGTTTTAGATGGGTTTTTCAGACAGAAGTGTTTATTCCAATTTTGAAAGTCTTTACTGAGCATAAGAATCATTAAAAAAAATGGTAATGATGTGTTAAAAAAATCATGGAGACAGAACACTTGGGAAACTGTTTATACTAGTAATAAACTAGTACTAGTTTTATGTTATACAAACTAATGATAAAATAGCATAAGTTATAACAGTACTAATTATTATAAAGTGTAGTAATTATCATTCATTTCATTGTTAGTTAACTGTAAATAACTATTAATTAAAGTTCAATTAACTGTCAATTTATCATTTATTAACAATGGTTATTATAAAGTGTTATCATAGTTTGTTTGATCATCTCCTTCCCTTTGTTTAATTAAAAAAAACATCTTTTGACAAACTGTTATAATACATATATATTATATAAAACAAATATGAAACATACAGAGATGGCAAAGAGAATATTTTGCTCTCCATCAGTAGATCTAAGCATTGTATATACTGTACACAATTTAGAAGTTTGCAACCCATTAGGTACGTCTAAAAAAACACGAGGTTTGTGCACTCTATTGGGTCATTTCAAACTTACCAATATGGTATAGGTCATCTATACAGTCAATCTGTCTCGCATGTCTGTGTCATAGCAATGATGTGAAGAAATATGGGTATGCTGCCATTCTTGAACCATTGCTAAAAGACCTTGAAGTACTTGAGCAGAAAAGATTGTATGTTTAGAATCAGTTTAGAATTCACTTGCTGGATTTCAAAATGAGTTTTAACATTGACACAATTTGCTGGTTTTGTTTATCTAGTCGGGAACGTATAGATATTCACGAGATGAAGGATGGAGTGTTTCCAACAGTACAGTTATATGTACACTCACAAGCATGACCTTCTGGAATTAAACAGATGTCAGATAGATTCCTTGAAAGGAAAAGAGGAAAAGAAACTGTGTTCTCGATAGACTTTCACATTTCCACACAGACCAGGGCTTCCCCCCAGATTTCATGTTCAACTTTTTACAATCTGAATTCTATTACTGAATCCTTCCCTTTGAAGTTTGGACACTATTGAGACTACTGCCATTGATGATCTGTCACATTATTCCAGAAGATGACAAGACTTGGTCAAATTATTGGTCAAATTGTACTAGATGACAACAGAAGATGACAAAATTTGGTCACATCTAAAATTCTATTAGATTTGAAAGAAATAGTTGAAATTCTGATAGATAGAAGAACCTGACTCCACATCTGGATGGTAACTAAGTTTAAGATGGGACAGACAGAAATTGAGAGATGTGGGCTCTCAAGAACTGAAGGTAAATTCCGAGAAGAGAGGTTCTGAGGACACACAAGGGAAGTGACTGTAGACTGAGGGAAGTAACTCAGATGGTCTGAAACAAATTTTCTTCCAAATCTCCTCATGGAAGAGACCAAAAAAATTTTGAGTAAGAAAAGATGGCCCAAGAGATGAGAAAAACAACCTCAAACTTGGTCTTCCTTGATGATGCAATGAATGCTACATAAGCTCTAAGAAAGCAGGAGATTGTTGAAGAGGAGCCACCTGTGTCCGAAATGAAAGTCAGATGGCCTGCACTTTTTACTGAAAGACAGGTAAGGTGTTTTAAGTTTTTGATGGCTTTGTGTGCTTTGAATTTTACCAATACAAAATCTTGCTTGTAGCAACAGGAATGACAAAGTAATAACATACTTATATTTCATATAATGCATGTCCAATTGTATAAATAATTTTTGTATGGTTTCAAATCTATAGACTTGTGCAATACCAAACAGCTTGCTGAAATGTGAACATTACTGTCACTTAACTTGGACTAAAATTATGGAATGCCAGTGCACTAAAATTATGTAATGTCACAACTTCATATAGATTGTCTAATAATTTACCAGGCTAATGTTGATGGACCTCAATTCGCTCTATGAGTGTCTGGACAGCCATCTGCTTAAACCCCTTTGGTTGTTCAGGTCAAAGCACTAGAAGGGGAATAAAGAAATTATGTCCTTTCTGGACAGCCTTGACAAGGATGTAAGTACATTTCTTTACTTTAAAATGCTTTAAATGCTATAGAGACTTTAAAGCTAAATCCATTCTATGTTCATTTGAAAACTCAAAGCTAATGTTCTCAAAATAACTTGAATATGTGAAGACAGTGGAGAAGAAGCACTGCTGGATCTTTTCGGTGATCACATACAGGTGATCTTTGGATACTTCATGTGTGCTGTACTTATTCCTTTTTGTTAAAGGTTCATTGCAGGTGTGGAATGTGGACTCAGTCAAAAAGTCAAAAAGTTCAGAGGCAAGTAAATGGTAATGGCAAATGGACTGCACTTACATTCTGCTTTTCTAGTCTTATCAACCACTCAAAGCGCTGTACACTGCAAGTCACATTCACCCCAATCACTCACACATACATTATTTTTTATTACTCAAAGCTCTGCAGACACATTCATATGCACTCACAGACCAATGTAACTGCCATCAGGGGTAATTTGGGGGTTCAGTATATGGGTAAGATACCCCATGACTCCCAATCCACACTGTAGGGTTTGAACAAAATTTAAATGCCTTTATTTTACATGGCAGTATGCATTTAAAATAATTAACACATTGCAACTGACACAGGTCTTCATCACAGTCATTGTTAGCAGTAGCTTACACATCTATATTAAGTAACACTAGTAAGTTATATGTTAATATGTAGGCCTATTTGTCACAAAATTAGTAAGTGATGCGTTATCAACAGTGAGAAGAGAAGAGAAGGGGAGGGAAGGAGGATGGAAAGAAATGAAGGAGAGAGGAAATGACAGAAAGGGTAAACCTAAATGTTAAAAAGAAGATAGATATAATGTGACTATCAAGTCAAGTCCCTCCTCCTTCCTTCTACCTATTGATGATTTGTCACTTATTTGTTTTAGTTTTTTTATTTATTATTATTAATTATTACTTATATATAAAAATAATGAGGAAGTATTCAAATTTTTTGCCATTTGTCCATTGCAATGTGTAGTAAGAGGGAAATAAATGTATAGGCCTTCAGTGGGTCATACCAGTTTATTTTATGTTTTGATGTTCTGAGTGATCTCTATTTGGAGGCAATGTGTCTGTGAGACACTTTATGTTATGTTTTACACCAACTTTGAACAGAGTGGACATTTAAGTAATACCTGAAGTAAGTTCAGATGTTCTGACTGACATTTTAGCATGTTTCTCAATTACAAAGATTTAGATCTTTCAACCAAACCAACCAAAACCAGTCATGATATGTACACAGTGAGAACATAGATATAAACGTGGTTAGACAGAAAATGGTGAAGATATTAACACAGATACACATATATACAAATAATGATTGAAGTTACACCCAAGTCCATCGGGTTTTATGTGGTAGCAGTTCGCCAGAAACACAGTCTCTGTGGAGTAATGCAGCGTGGTGGGAGTGTGAAACAGTCTTACTGGCTGAAGACGTATACACTGAGCGGCTTGGTAAGACAGCATCTGTGACATTTATTTTAAAGTCAATCCCAGCCCTTAATCCACTCTCCCAAAGTCCGAAAG
>JAQQZR010014163.1:0-23394 GCA_030068235.1 Notoglanidium macrostoma
CTCAAAGCATACAAGACAATGAAGTGCAACATGTCACTCAAGATTCATTTCCTCCACTCACACTTGGACTTCTTCCCAACAAATCTGGGTGCTGTCAATAAGAACACGGTGAAAGGTTTCACCAGGACATTGCTACGATGGAGAAACGATACCAGGGCGACTGTCAATTCTTGCTGACTGCTGTTGGACATTGCAACGTGATGCACCAGACATTGAATACAAAAGAAAATCAGGAGCAAAACACTTAGTTCTGTTGAATTTAATAGCTTATGCATAACATAAACGTGACTAAATACGTTATTGTCAGTAAACATATAAATGTCTATTTCTCAGAGTTTCTGCTTGATGCAGTAAAACCAAAACTATATTTGTGCATACCCTGTAGGTACCTGTCACAATCAGCAAAAACTTTTCAGGAAGCAAGGCTTTTCAAAAACAATTGTTGTGCAGTGTTACGTAAAGCTGTTCCATGTATTCCGTTACTCCCCAAGCCTGGGTATAACAATGATCCAGTGTCTGGTCACCTCTGGTAGGAAAGGTAATGTGCTGGTGGTATTTTAGGAGGACCTTCTCCATGTTTGCTTCTTTAAAGTCTCTCAACACAATATTGCCTCTGGGAGTGTGTCTGTTTATAATGCCATACAGTTCATCCAGAGCCAAAGATTTTTCAGCTTGATTTAAACTGCTGAGAGGAGCACTGAGCTGAACTCCCTAGAGAAGTAAAAGGGTCTGACTTGGAAATCCTCTAGTGTGATGGCAACAGTGCTCCAGCCATGACTCTGTAAATGCCAAAACACAACAGTTTCTGATGTCCCTTTGGTGTTTAATTTGTGCACGAAGCTTGTCCAGTTTGTTGTCCAAGGACCGAACATTAGCAAGCAGGATGGTGGGTAGAGGAGGCTTATTTCTTTGTCGTGTATGGCACAGAATTCTAGTGCACTTCCCTCTCTTTTTCCTCGGCGATGCGCAAATAATCAATAACTAAATAAAGTGGTCAGTGAGTGTAATTCAAGCAGGAAATTATCATGTTAAAGAATACTATTTTTTTCACAAGGGTATGTTATTCTTATTGTAATAAACTACATTACTATGCTTTTCAGTACATATTGTTAATTTTGAATAACTACATGTATTGGCAGCAATTTGGTGTCATCTTTTAAAATTGTTTCTGGAGCATACTGGAGATTTGTCATTTCAGGAAATATTTGCACATCTGTTATGTAAAAAAGCAACTGTGTGTTTTGTATGTGGAAACTTAATTCTCACAAGTTCGTTAAAATTCTCTAGCGATCATTGTGTCTTCAGTGAAATAGATTAAAGGTCCACAAAGTAGGCTTCCCTTTCCAAGCGTATTAGAAAATACAGTGGCCGTCAGGTGCCTGTAGCGTATTTCCAAGTACTTACATTCAAACTCCCTTGCTTTTTCCATGCTACATAAGTATGAGTATTGAGTATTTCTCAAACATGTTAGCCAGCAATAGCAAACACAGATTCCTTTTATAATTTCTTCTTTGTCTTTGTTTCTTCTTCTTTGTCGTCCTTCCTGATGCAGTGAGAAGCTTCTCATTTCTTAAACAAATATGTCGGAAGACATCCTGTGGTCGTGGAAAAGATGTTAACCTGTTTCAGAAAGGTCAAATTATTGGCATGCATCAATCAAAGAAAGCATCTAAGGAAATTGCTGAAACTACTAATATTGGGTTAAGAACTGTCAAACGCATTATTAAAAACAGGAAGGATAGTGGGGGACCATCATCTTTGTGGAAGATATGTGGTCAGAAAAAAAATCTTGAATGATCGTGATCGGTGATCACTGAATGGTTTGGTGAAATCAATTCGTAAAAAAAATCAACAGTTGAACTCACAACTATGTTTAACAGTGACAGTAGGAGCATTTCCACATGCACAATGCGAAGGAAGCTCAAGGGATTGGGGCTGAACTGCTGTGTAGCCTTAAGAAAACCACCGATCAGTGAGGCTAATAGGAAAAAAAGGCTTCAATTTGCTAGGGACCATAAAGATTGGACTCCGGAGCAATGGAAGGTCATGTGGTCTGATGAGTCCAGATTTACCCTTTTCCAGAGTGATGGGCACATCAGGGTAAGAAGAGAGGTGCATGAAGTGATGTAGCCATCATGCCTAGTGCCTACTGTATAAGTCTGTGGGGGCAGTGCCCTGATCTGGAGTTGCTGCAGTTGGTCAGGTCGAGGTTCAGAAAAGTTATGTGCCCAAAGAATGAGGTCAGCTGACTACCTGAATATACTGAATGACCAGGTTATTCCATCAGTGAATTTCCTCTTCCCTGATGGCATGGACGTATTTCAAGATGACCATGCCAGGATTCATCGGGCTCAAATTGTGAAAGAGTGGTTCAGGGAGCATGAGACATAATTTTCACACATGGATTGACCACGACAGAGTCCAGACCTTAACACCATTAAGAATATTTGGGATGTGCTGGAGAAAAATTTGCGCAGCGGTCCGCCTGTTCCATCATCTCTACAAGATCTTGGCTAAAAATGTATGCAACTCTTGATGGAAATAAATGTGTCGACATTGTAGAGGCTAATCGAAATGATGCCACATAGAATGCATGCTGTAATCAAGGAGGTCCAACGAAATATTAGTGTGTGACTTTTTTGGACAGGCAGTGTAGAATAAATATGGAATGAGTAACACGTTACTTTATATACACACAAGGTTCGGTTTGGTACAGTGTTGACTGGTTTATTGCGCAAGTATTGTCTCTGACACTGTGTGACTAATTTAAGTGTTCATGATAGTGATGGCCTGTGGAAAGAAACTGTTCATGTGTCTGGTTGTTTTGGCATACAGTGCTCTGTAATGCTTACCAGAGGGAAGGAGTTGGAAAAGGTTGTGTCCAGGGTGTGATGGGTCTGGAGTGACATTTCCTGCCCTTTTCCTGACTCTAGATATGTATAAGTCCTGAATGGAGGGCAAGTCAGCAATAATGATTTTTTCTGCAGTCCTACCTCTCTATTGTAGTCTGTTCCTGTCCTGTTTGGTGGTCGAGCCAAACCAGACAGTAACGGATGAGCAGAGAACAGGCCGGATCATTGCAAAGTAGAATTGGATCAGCAGCTCCTGAGGCAGGTTGAACTTCCTGAGCTGGTGCAAGAAGTACAACCTCTGCTTGGCCTTTCTGACAGTTGTGTCCGTGTTTGGTGCCCACTTCAGGTCCTGGGAGATTGTGGAGCCTAGAAACCTGAAGATTTCCACAGCAGACACGGTGTTATTGAGTATTGTGAGGAAGGTAATGCTCATGGGCTTCACATGAAGTCCACTGTCCTCTCCACAGTTTTGCGCACATTCAGCTCCAGGTTGTTCTGACCACACCAGAGGGTCGGAGGGAGTTCAACATCTCATCTGTATACAGACTCCACTGTCCTTGATGAGGCTGATCATGTCATATGCAAACTTCAGAAGTTTAACAGACCGGTTTCTTGAGGTGCAGTCATTTGTGTAGAGGGAGAAGTGCAGAGGGCGCTAGTGCTGAGTGTCCGGATGCTAGATGTAATATTCCCCAGCCTCATCTGCTGTCTATCTGTCAAAGTTTGTGATCCACTGGCAGATGGGGCTGGTACAGTGAGCTGATTGAGTTTGAAGTGGAGGAGTACTGTTAATGGTGGTGTTGAATGCTGAGCTTAAGTCTACATACAGGATCCTAGCATATCCCTGGGGAGTGGAGATGTTGCAGGATGTAGTGCAGTCCCATGTTGATTGCATCATCCACTGACCTGTTTGCTCGGTAAGCAAGCTGTAAGGGGTCTAGCAGGGGGCCTGTAATGTCACTCAGGTAGGCCAACACCAGTCTCTGAAAGGATTTCATGACCACAGATGTCAGGGCAACAGGCCTGTAGTCATTTATCCATGTGGTAGAGGGATGATTGTGGAGCACTTGAAGGGGACTTCATACAGCTCCAAGGACCTGTTGAAGATCTGTGTGAATATGGGGGACAGTCGGTCAGCACGGACTTTGAGGCAGGAAGGTGACGCACCATCTGAACCTGGTGACCCCTGAAGAGCTGTCTCGCATCATCTTCACAGATCCTGAGTGCAGTGGGGAGGTGCGTTGAGTGTGTGATGTGGTTGGCAAGGGTGGGGGCTGTGAAAAGGGGTTTGTCAAACTTGCAGTCGTTGTCCAGTTGCAGGTTCTCTACAGTGTGGAGGGGATGGTTTTCTGTAGTTGATGGTCCTGCAGGCCTCTCCACACTGATGCAGTGTCATTGGCATGGTTTTTCAGCTTTTTCAGTGTAGCACCTCTTTGCTACTCTGATCTCCTTTATCAGTGTGTTTCTAGCTTGGTTGTACATTCTGGATTCTGTCCCCACTTTTTTAGCCCTACTCCTTAGATCAACAAAGCTACTTGAGTAAACCAGCTGTAAACCAGGGTTTATCGTTGTTGTATGTGCAGAAAGTTTTTGTTGGCACACACATCCTCACAAAAGCTGATGGAGGATGTCACAGTGTTTGTGAGATCATGCAGGCTGTAGCTGCAGCCTCAAAACACTCCAATCAGTGCAGTGAAAGCAGGCTTGTAGTTCCAGCTTTGCCTTGGTGGTCCATCTCCTCACTGATTTGACTTCAGACTTTGCAGATCTTCGGTTTTGTCTGTAAATTGGGAGAAGATTAACCAGATGTTGATTAACCAGCTTTGTTGGGCTAAGGAGTAAGGCTACAAAAGTGGGGACAAAATCCAGAATCCCAAGGCAGCATGGGGACAGAGTGATAGGCATCCTTTATATGGTGTAGCAGTGGTCCAGTGTGTTTTTGTCTCTGGTAGGACACTTAATGTATTTTGGCAGTTCTTGGCTGAGCTTTGCTTTGTTAAAATCACCCAAAAAAAAAAAGTCTGGGCGTTTGTGCTCCATGTTAGTTATCTGGCCAGCCAGGTGTTGCCATGCTTCACTAACATAGGCCTGAGGTGGGACGTAAACACCAACCAGAATAAATAAGAAAAACTCCCACGGTGAATAAAATGGTTTACAGTCGATGAAAATGGTCTCTAAGTGAAGGCTGCATGTTTTGTGTAACCCTGTGACATCTGTATACCGATCTTCATTTATATAAATACAGATTCCACCTCCTTTCGCTTTTCCCGAGAGCTCTGTGACATGACCTGCATGGAGAAGTTGTAAGTTCAGCAAGTATAATGAGCTATCAGGGATGTGCTCACCAAGTCAGATTTCGGTGAACACTGGGCGGTAGATCTGGAAAAGTCCATGAAGGTTCTGTTGAGTAGTAGCAGTTTGTCCATCCTGTTGGTCAGAGAGCAGACATTCACCAGGTGTATCAAAGGGAGCACAATTCGAAATTCCCGCATTGCATTGTTTCAACATGAAATGAATGCCTTTCAACAATACTATGAAGTATAATTTTACCACTGAATTAATACGTATTTCTCCAACATACTTCATGAAAGTATACTTCTATAATACCCCTGCCTTGAATCTGAACCAACCCCATGCTCAGGACTATAGTCAGGGTTGAGATGTGGCTTCCTGTCCACAGACATTGTAGAGTTGTCATAGATGCAGACTATAGTAAACATTCCTCAGATTAAGTGGCTAAAGTCACTTTATTCTTAAAAAGTATATCAACACCCTTCATTTCCATCTTGTTTAAAGATTTCTTTACTTCTTCCAACACAAATACCAAACACTTGCTTTAATATTCTTGTTCATCATGTATCAAGGTCTACAATTCAATCCTGAGCTCAAAATGCTGTCTGTGTGAAGTTTCCAAATATTCTCCACAAAAACATTCCAGTAAGTGGACTGGCTATGCTGAATTGCCAGGTGTAAATAAGTGCATATATTCAGGGTGCTATATATTCAGGGTTCTATATTTCCCAACTCGGGTGCAGTGTTCCTTGAATGGGCTCCAGATCTTCCATGACCCTGGCTATTAAAAAGTACTTATTCAACAAGGATGAATGACTGAATGAAAGAATAATTCAACAATTAGATAGGTTCATTCACCTTTAATGTTCATAACTAGCTTCCATTCCTAGATAGAATTGGTGCATCTGAAGATTAAACTTTATTTCATACTTCAAATAGACCTTATAGTATAACACATTTTATAGGCAGCTAGGAACAGGTTATAGTTAAAGGTAAAAAAAAAAAAGTCTATAGTATTTGTTTCCTCTCTGAAGTGGCCATCACCGTCTCTCAAGTTCCTCATGTAATGAAAATGTATTATGGTGGATGTGGGCTTCTTAAAATTATTGGGCAAAAATTGAGGCAAAAAATTATATAAAAATGTGGAGGTTCTGATGTGGCAGGCAATTTCACACAAGTAATGAGTTATTTATTTTATCTGGTATTTTATCTGGTAAATGCTTTTACTATTGCTAAATTAATGCAAGTTTGCAAAACTAGGCAAGTTGAGCACTTACACAATGGTGCTATGGTTAGCACTGTCAACTCACAACAAGAAGGTTCCGAGTTTGAACCTGCCAGTGAATGGGGATTTTCTATGCAAAGTTCTCCCTGTGCCAGTGTGGGTTTTGTCTGGGTGCTTTGGTTTCCATCCACAGTCCAAAGACAACTGGCTACTATAAATTGCCAAAAGGTACACTTGTGAATGGCTGTTTATCTCTCAGTGTTGACCTCACAATAGATTTGCGACCTGCCAGAGTATACCCCACCTCTCTCCCGAAGTCAGCTGGGATTGGCTTGAGCTTCCCCCGTGACCCTTAATAGATAAGTAGTATAGATAATAGATTGATGGATATGCAGCTTGAATGAAAAGTGATGAATTCAAAATATTACCACCTAACTTACTGAACACTAGTTTAGTTTGTATAAGTGTGTATAAATAGTTTGTATTAATTGTTTAGTGAAATTTTTAAAAATGTAAAATATTACATTTTGTATAATTTTTTATTTTTATTTTATAAGCGTAATATATAATTCACATTCATTTGCTCAACTTTTTTTTACCATAGCTATTTTTACATAGCAGACAAAAGTTACAGTTGAAGCCAGTTACATACACCTAAGCTAAAGACATCCACCGTGAGCCTCCAACATTACGGAATTGGAACCGCCACCCCCCATGATCCAGCTCTACCCCTAGACTTCGGACCACCCACTGGGAGTCTGCCCTTTCCCTTATATTCCGCTGCTCATCATTGGAGTTCCATTTGAGCATGTGGGAATGGACCTAGTGGGGCCGCTGCCTAAGTCCGCCTGAGGCCATGAATGCATTCTGGTTATATAGGCTTATGCCACGTGCAACCCAGAAGCTGTTCCCCTCCAGAAAGCAACATCCGCTACCATCGTTCAAGAACTCATCCTGCTGTTCAGCTGGAGTGGGATCCCAATGGACCTGCTGACCAACCAGGGGATGCCATTTGTCTCCCGGCTGATGAAAGATCGCTGCCATCTGCTGCAAGTCCATCACCTCCACACCTCAGTTTACCACTCTCAAACAGATGGTCTGGTGGAGCTCTTTAATCAGACCCTGCACATGCTCCAGCGGGTCGTCGACAAGGAGGGGCGGAACTGGAACCTGCTCCTCCTGTATGTGGTGTTTGCCGTCTGCGAAACATCTCAGGCCTCAATGGGGTTCACTCCGTTTGAGCTCCTGTTTGGGTGGCGACCCAGGGGTTTACTAGATGTTGTCAGGGAAGCCTGAGAAATGCAACCATCACCCTTTCACTCTGATGAAATATGTGCAAGAAATGCAGGAGTGTATTGTAAAGGTGGGTCCTATCATACGGGAGCACATGGCGGTTGCACAATGTGTGCAGCAGTGAGCATACAACCGTCACACACAGCCATGGGAGTTCTTGCCAGGGGATAAAGTCTTCCTGCTAGTTCCCATTGCCTCCTGCAAATTCCTGGCATATTGGCAAGATCCTGGTTTGGCCTACACCATGGTTGAGCAAGTAGGCTCAGTGAATTACTGCCTTCAGCAGCTAGGTATGTGCAGATGTGCTTTGTGTTTCATGTGCCTGGGAAATGGTGGATAAAGGACCGGCCCTGACAGATGCCCAACGGCAAGACCTCATGGAACTGGAGACTCGAGTCCAGGATGTGTTCTCGAAGGAGCCCGGGTGGACTCATGTTATCCAGCACCACATCAAAATGCCACCAGGAGTGATCATAAGGCAGCCCTACCGAGTGCTGCAAGCTCAACATCAGGCTATTGAGGCTGAAGCAGCCCAAATGCTCAGGGACGGAATCATTGAGGAGTCTTCCAGCCCCATTGTCATGGTGCTCAAGCCAGACAGGATCCTCAGGGTATGTAATGACTTCTGTAAGCTCTATGAGGTTTCGGAATTTGATGGCTATCAAGTGCTGTGGGTAGACGAGTTCGTTGAGAGGCTGGGGAGAGCCCAATTCATTTCAACCTTCGACCTCACCAAAAGTTATTGGCAAATCCCATCGTGTACATCATCCACAAGCTAACCCCTGGCACATAAAATAAAAGGCACACGACTTCTGTCTCCGTCATGTTTTGTGGCTCGTTCCTGGTAACTTCGCTCACACTACACATTTCATGGTACTATCCGTTCCCTGTGTGAATTAAGTGAATTAATGAATCTACTTTATTTCCATGAGAGGTCAGTTAAATAAAATAAAATAAAAGACAGATTTTCTTCACTATGTCAGATTTTACGTGAGCCAGAAATTTTCATACACATTCTTACTATTTGGTGGCCTTTACTATCTTCTAACTATGATGAGCCAGGTCATGGCTTTGTTATGGCCATTCCAATACTATTAGACTTTTTTTTTAAACTTTGGAGGTATCCTTAGGATCATTGCCCTGCTGGAAGACCTAGTTGCGATTAAGTTTTAACTTTCTGGTACTGAGGTGTTGCTAAGATAAGTCACATGTGAGGGGCCCTCCTTAGAATTGTATAAAAACTCTATGGTCAGCCTTGTGATTTTGAGCCATTTTGAATGAAACCTGTTCTCTGATAAACTTGACTCAGAAGACTTCGAACTGGGCGAACTCTGATTGATGTCTGCAATAAAGCTGCTATATTCTTACTACCAAGAAGGACTCCAGCTGAGTTGTTTTGGAATTTACCAAGTTTGGTTTATTAATTTGATATAAGGTCAAGATAATCATTTGTTAATTACAAAAGACTAATTGATTAATTTGAAGCAATGGAAATAACATGGACTGGAGAGACTGCACCCCATCCTGGGCATGTCTTACATGTCGTACTGCAGAATGCACACCCTGATGAACTGTTTCTTGTCGCCAGAGATTTCAACCATGCTCCCGAAATTGCATCAGTATGTGGAATTTGCAATGAGAGGAACAAACGCGCTGGATCTTGTTTATACAACCATTCCCGGCACATACTGCGCAGAGCCCCGCCCCCACCTCGGCTACTCCGATCGCATCTCCGTCATGCTAATGCCAGCATACAGACAGCTCATCAGATGCACCAAAGCGGTTCCGAAGCAGGTGAGAACCTGGCCGGCAGGAGCCATCTCTGCTCTTCAGGATTGTTTTGAGCACATTGACTGGCATATGTTCAAGGAGGCTTGAACGTGATTGACAACAGTGTCCAGTGTCCAAGGAGCTTACATTAGAACCTGTGCTGAGATTTTATGACCCAGCAATGCCCATCAAGATCTCATCTGATGCATCACGGAGTGGACTTGGAGCTGTTCTTCCACAGCTGTATGACGACTGGCAACCGATTGCATATGCATCACGCTCAATGACGGACATGGAGGCATTATGCACAGATTGAAAAAGAGCTTTTAAGCATAACATATGCCTGTGAGAGATTTCACCAGTTTGTATCAGGACAGGAGATTAGTGTTGAGACTGATCATGAACCGTTGATTGCATTGTTTCAAAAGCCACTCAATGACTGTCCACTGAGAATTCAAAGGATGATGATTCGGATGCAACGATACTCCTTGACAGTGACGTATACGCCAGGGAAACTGCTGTACACAGCGAACACGTTGCCAAGAGCAGTTGACCCAAAGGAGCTGGTGAGTAGTAAGATACATGATGATGTGAGCGCTTATGTGGACATGATCACAAGTTTGTTGCCTGTTGCTGATGTAAAGATGGAGCAGATAAAAACAGAGACAAACAATGATGAAAAGACTGCGTCAAATTATCATAGATGGATGGCCCAACACGAAGCAGGGTTGTTCGGCTGATATCACCAAATACTGGAACTGCAGGGCAGAACTGTCTGTAGTAGCCGACATCATCTACAAAGGCAGCAAGATAGTCATACCACAGAGCATGTGAAAAGAAATGTTCAAGAAGATGCATGCAGGGCATCTTGGAATTGAAAAATGTAGGAAAAGAGCACGTGAGGTAATGTATTGGCTACGGATCAATCAAGACATAGCGAATGTGGTGTCCGATTGCTCAACGTGTCTGAGATATCAATCAAGCAATCCTGCTGAACCACTTAGGCCGCACTCGGTGCCCGACAGACCATACCAGAAAGTGGGTGCTGACCTGTTTGTATGTGCTGGAAATGACTGCGTAGTGGAGACGGATTATTACTCGCTTTATCCAGAGGTTAGTAGATTGCGCACTACAACAGCAGAGGCTGTAATAACATCCATGAAAGCCATTTTTGCAACACATGGAGTGCCATATGAGGTCTTCACAGATAATGGACCGCAATTCTGCAACGCAAGCTTTAGACGCTCTGCTGAGGAATGGAACTTTGCGCACACGACATCAAGCCCTCATTACCCACAGTCGAATGGCCTAGTGGAAAAATCAGTTCAGACTGTGAAGAGGATGCTGTACAAAGCAAAAGACAGTGGAGCTGACTACTACCATAGCCTATTTGTGTACCGCACAACATCGCTGGAGTGCGGTATGTCACCAGCAAGATTCCTCATGGGACGATTAAGATCAAACCTGCCTATTCAGGAAAAGCTGCTGAAAACAAAGGAGAGGAGAAGTTAAAGAGGTACAAAGAACAGCAAAAAGCAAAGCAGAAGTGTTACTACGACAGAGGAACACAGAACCTACATGAACTGCATACTGGTGACCAGGTGAGACTTAAAGACAAAACTAACACATGGGCACAGAAAGCGACAGTCCTGAATGAAGTTCAACCAAGGTCATACAAAATTCAGGCTGAAGATGGTGCTGTGCTAAGGAGGAATCGTCGTGACCTCTTGGGACCAGCTGAAGCAGATCCGAGGGCTGATGAAGCTGCTTAACAACCTCAACACCCAGAGAATCCATGATCTGAGGCATCAGTTCCTGTGAGAACAACCCCTTAAGAGATCCTCAAGGAATATGAAACCACCAGAAAAACTGATTGAACAGATTTAAAGTAATAGTTATATAAGCTAGTTGTAGTCTTTCTGATGTATAGTTAAACATTGAAGAGTAATGGATTTGGATTAGAGTAACTGTAAGGTTACAAGGTTTAAATGTGCATGACCCGTCTTCATAAAAGTATAACACTTTTGCTTAAAGAAAAGGGAGATGTAATGATATGAACAATGTGAGTGGATATTCTCAGTTAAGCTACTTATCCATGAGTTAGACAGATGGCGCATGTGCAGACCGACTGAAAATGTAGAGTTCAGTGAAGTGCAATTCATAGATAAAGATTGTTCTTTTCAAGTATCAAGGTGTATTTATTCAAGAACCCAAAACACAAACAAACCAGTAGGGACTTTTTCTTGCACAACAACGTGATAGGCCATGGTGGATGTACATTCTTTGCTACCTGATGCCTTCATCTCCTTTACCAGTTTGTTTTTGTTGTCTTGGGGTTCAGTTGAACCTTTCAGACTAAAGTTCATTCAGACCTGAGAGTTCATTTGTGTCTCCTTCCTGAATGATGCGTTGTCTGTGTGGTCCTGGGGTTTTTACTTTTGCATACATTTATTTGTACAGATGCTTATGGTACCTTTGGTTGTTTGGAAATTGTTGCTAAGTAATTGCACTTGTGAATGTCAAAGCCTTTTTTTTCTGAGGTTTTGTCTGCAAGGGCAAAAAGGTTCTAAAATACAGCCATATGTGAAGTTGCAAGTAACTCCTAATTGTGACAATTTATAAAGTTATGATGTTAATTTGTGGAATCTTTCACACTGTTTGTTTAAAAATCCAGTGAAAACGTTTTGCCCACTGTAATTCTGATAGTGAATTAAAGCTGTTTCAAACCGACCGTTCTAAAACTACCTCCGGTGTGAACAACATAGTTCTAACTGACTTACCAAAGAAATGTATGTTAATATGAAATACATGGCGTTGTGTGCTTTTTTTTGTCTGTTAAAGAATTCTTTCATCACAAAGGAATATAAAAGTGATTCGTTTTTTTCATCGGGAAACTTTAAACAAAAATATATTGTTTGCTGTAGATCCTTCCACCAGCATGTGTTTGCTGTGTAAGTCATTATTTTCTTCAATAAATACCACTCACTTTTTGTAGCCATCGATTATGCACAGTCCTAAAGCTCTAACTGTGGGTTGCATTATGCACTTTTCAGTGGGGGAAATTTAGGAAGACATCAGAATAAACCAAGCTATCCCAGCTTGCAAACAGTAGTGTTGCAATTGAAATCAAATACTACACAAATATCTGAAATTAGTAGAAATCTATAGTTGCGCTATCACCTATTGTAACCATTCATTTTCCCACAATGTGCTATGAAATACATGACATTCTATTGCTTCACAATATAGCTTGTGTGTAACAGTTGTCATTAATTTATTCATCTTTTGTAAACTGTATTATTCTGGCTAGGGTCGCGGTGATCAATAGTCATATTTTCCTCTTCATACGTGTGACCTAGTAGGGCTTTTATTGTGAATACGCCTACTTCCGGTTTCTGTCTCGAAACGCCCAGCACAGCTGGTCCCTCCATTGCTTATCAAGACGGCGTGCTGTACTGACAGTGCGTGGCGATCAGCTAAAACCAGTCATTGCGTGAATGTGATGTCCATGGCTACAGTGTTTTGCAACCTGGAATGATGATTCAAGTAAGTCCTAAATGCTCAAGAGTAACATTTTGTTTTCAAATGCACGCCAGCAGTGGTAAACTAGTCAAGCTAATTAGCAGGTTCCTGGTTATTTCGGGAAGAAATGACGGAAAACAGATTTAGCTAGCTTGAGTGATTCTAACAGTGCTCACTCGAGCCAATTTTTATTTTTTTCTCGGCAAAGACATGTTACCAGTATGCGCCATCTGTGCTAGAAGGCCTCTTGCACAGGCCTAGGATGAGGGCACGCGCCGCACTATTTGTAATTAGTTATCAAACGGAAATGCCACCCTGCACATAATTTGAGATTTATGCACGAGCGTGCTGTTGCATTGTACATGTCAAGTAGGAATTAATCATGAAACAGTTCGTCTATTTCCATAAAATTGACCACCTAAGTGGTGCGATTCATTCCTTTTGAACGACTCCTTTAAGTGTTAAAGCGAATCGACTCCCAAAGGACCGAGTCGAGATTGATGATTTTTTTTTAAACCTGCACAAACACAATAGATGTCCATGTTGTATACCGCTTGCTTTGTAAGTCGTAATTCGCAGGTCGGAATGACGTCACTTTCGACCTCGGACGAATTCGACATAGCGGAGGAAAAAAAAACATGGATGCCTCCATGTTCGTCTTTTGTTAGCGAAACGCTAGCCAGGTAATTGTGCTGAGTGATTTATAACAGCAAACTGTGTAGTCGGTGTTTTTAGATTTAACAAGCGCGTATGCCTTATGCCTATATGTTCACTGATAGACAGCAATTACTTGTATATGTACAGCATAACTCCTTTAACGGTAAGAAGCGGTACTTTGTATTTCTGCTGCTGTTCGCAGCCATGGTGATGTGATGTGATGTCACTCCGTGAACGGGAACAGAACTCGTAGTGCAGAAGAGAAAACCACCCCAAGTTGACGACGTGGGATTTCAAATTGAGGAGATTGGTGTTTTGGACCACATGTCCAACACGGCGCTAATTATAAATCAGTTAGTTTTGGTCCATTAATTTAATTATTTGGGTGGCATTCTTCGAGTGCTGCTATTTCCTGTTACCACAATAAGGCACTGTGTATCGGTGCCTTCAAATTGGGTTGTATTTACCATGTTCACAAGAGAAGTCCATATGAGCTCCGCTCTCTTGATATTCGCGACTTTTCTGAAAGATCGACGATCGTGAGAGATGTGCCTTTGCGTTTCCTGCAATATGTTACCTTGCTAAATTGTGCAAGGTTATCCTGAACAAGGTGTCTTTTGGCATCCATGTTGCCTCTGCCTAAGCAGACTTCCCATTTCGTCGTCATGAGCTTCATTTGAAGGCATCAGATCACTCCACTTGTCTGTCATACATGTCTACGTTGCTAGTTTGATACTATAGTAAAGCTAGTGCCGTTAATGATCCGTTGACATGACACGCATGCTTTTATAAATCTAACTTTTGGATTACATTATGAATGCTTATCAGATGACACTTTTTTTTTTTTTAACGTTAATGAACAAATCATTGCAAGCTCACTAGTGACCTGCTCTAAAGTTACGGGTTCTTGGCGATTTATTTCTGCTAACGAAGCAAAAAAGCATTCGACCTTGTTGTGTCTGAAATATCACTTATTCAGTATTAATTAGTTGTTTATAGAAGTGTTGCATAAAAGCAATACCGGTTTGGAGTTGTACTGACTTTTGGCCTGGCTCCTATTAGCTGTGGCACTGTGCATATGGGACGATGTCCAGAATAACCGCACTCTTGTTTGTGCAGCATTGCTTAATTGACCCCCATAAAGTTGCCACTACCCCTGTTTTCCATGTAAGATTTTTGTCCATATGCACATTCTGGGCAGCATTGTGTGCTCTCAAATAAATGCTGTTCCATTCAGAGGGCAGCAAAACAGAGCTGCGTGTTTTACCAATGCTATGCATGGTTTCCGTTCGGTTCGCAGTGGCCAAGAGCCCCTTTAAAAGACTAATGTTATGGCTGACAGAACTGTTAATGTGGAATGCATTTTAACTATGTAGTTTAGCGGAATTTCTTTTTTTTTTTTTTTTTTCTTTTCTGTATAGTAGGTGTCTAAGGTGTACCCAAGCAGGTTCTCAAGAGGCCCAGAAGATTTTAGTTAGGTGGAATTACTTGAGCTACTGATGTTTAGATTAATCTGCTCATGTCACCAGTCTGACAGATTAGTGACTGTTGAAGTAGTAATAATAATAAAAAAAAATATGTAATCAATTTGATTATGGTGGGTTCCAGTACAGAATTAATGGCTATGCTTCTTGAACCCCTGATCTAATCTGGTAGCCTTTTATATTCTGGTTATGTAAAGCATAGAATCACTTCGAGTAGGGTTTCCCAAGCTAGGGATCATGACCCGACATGGGATTGCTTGGTTTACAAATAGACATGAGTGAATTTGTCATCCTATTTTCATTCGTTAATTTAAAAAATTTATATTACAAATATCGCTTTATATATGAATGAGGATTGTGTTTCACTATTTTGAAATGTTCCAGGGAGGTTACATTCAAACAAGCCACACTTAAATAGAGAAAGTTCAAAGTACTGATACGTTCCAAAACACCTTCCTGTACGTGTTGTGTAACGGTCAGTATTTCTCCTGGCTTTCTTCCTTTGGTGAGCATGGGGCCGGACCGTCGGTGTTCATTCAACCAATTGTAAACACTGCGCATGTTCAAACTGCCTTCATGTGGCGCATGATCATGCTGGCCCCATGCGGAGAGCAGCCACTATAAAACAGAATGATGTTCTACGTCAAGATGTTTCGTAAACGTTGTTTACGGTATGAGCATTGCTACGCAGCTAACCATTGTTAAGTCATCGTTATGCTGGTCACTATCAATAGTAAGGCAATATATAATCAAGTCGATAATTTAAGTTAAATCGAATGAATGAAAGATTACAGTGCATCTTTTCAAGCAGCGAAGGTCGGAATGCACATTTTGTATTACACTCAAGTCATTAGGGCCCCAAATGTAGCTTTTTCATTCATAAAATGTCCATGTGACTACAATGAATTAGGCTTGTAAATGTACTTGTTTGTATTTAGTCAGTCTAACCAAAACCTGCTGTAATTTACCTATTACCCATCGTTATTGTTGAAATTTTTTGCTTGAGTGGAAATGCAGTACTTAATACAAATGCATAGGTTTATAGTTTTGTTTTGGGGTTTTTTTTTTTGTGTTTTTTTTTTTTTTTTTGCATTTAAGTGTACAAGGCATGTTATTTTGGCTGTAGTTTAAGACGTAGAATGCAATTGGTTTCCCTGCTCTGAAGTGTTGCTTTGGATATGGAAAAGTTGCCGACCACAATAATTGTGTACTGCTTGATAATTTTGGATTTGTAATGCGATGCTGTATAATAAGTCAATATAGCCTTCTATATACTGTACGTGTGCGTATATAGATAGATGGATTGTTAAGGGGTGGTGGTATGTGTCTTCCTCAATCTCGGGGAGGCCTGGGAGTGTGAGGGTTCTACGCAGTAGCTTGGCTGTTCCTAGAACTGCACATTTCTGGACTGAGACCTTTGTTTTGCCTGGAATCTGTTGGAGAAACTCCAAGTTTTGGAGTCGCGGCCTCTAATTCTCCGATTACTACTGGGACCACTTTGGACTTGACCTTCCACATCTGTTCCAGTTGTTCCTTCAGGCCTTGGTACTTTTCGATCTTCTCATGCTCCTCCTTCCTGAGGTTACGGTCAGCTGGGATTGCCACATCTATCACTACTGCTGTTTTCTGCTCCTAATCAATCACCTCTGTCTGGTTGGTTGGCCAGCAGCTGCTTATCTTCTATAGCTGCTTGTATATCTGTTCCGGACAGATATAGGTATATAACACACACACACATGTACACATACATACGATATATACATGTGCGTTTGTGTTTATATTAATTGAGCAAGTAGGTTTGGGAATAGTTTAACTGACAAACTCTACAGGCAACAACCAACTTATTGTGCCCCACCAGATTTTCTGTGCCAGAGACACCACTGGTCATGCAGGTAATCAAGAACCCACTGGCCACTCTAAGAGAGCTTCAGAGGTCTTATTCAGAAATGGAGAACCTGCCAGAAGAACAACTATCTCAGAAATTCTGTCAAACAAGCCTTTATGGTAACTGTACTGTAAAGGCTAGACGGAAGAAGAGTTAAAGGCGCATGGCAGGGATTCTGAGAGCATGGGGGGAAAAAGATTATTTGCTCTGGTGAGACAGGAGTTTAATTCTTTGGCCTGCACTCCAAGCATTACATCTGGCACCATGAGGTACCGCACATCAGCTGGCTAATACCGTCCCTATGGTGAAGCATGGTGGCAACAGCAGTATGTTGTGGGGTGCTTCTCAGTGGAATGTGAAGACTGGGCAGAGTTGAGGAAATGATGAATGCAGCCAAGAGCAGAGAGGTCCTTGAAGAAAACCTGCTACAGAGTGTGCACAATCTCAGACTGAGGCAATTTCATCTTTTAGCATGACCGTGACCCAGAGCAGCAGCATTGTATTCCAGCAGATTCTTTTTTTTTTTTTTTTTTTTTTTTAATTGGTGACAGTTTGACAGTCATGTATTCTACTATCGGAGAAAAAAAAAAACCAAGGTCATGAATATTTGGAGCCCCTTTGCAGATTAGCTACATGATTAATTTATACAAGCTGGCAACTAGTGCAATTTTTTTTTTTTTTTTCCCCTCCCCCCCTCCTTCATCTTGTCTTCAAGATTCTGTTGAATTGATTTTTTACAGGCTTTTTACAAAGGTAAATTACAGCCAGCTCCACTCCTGTTTTAGACCTCCGATGTTACAAAACACCAGCTGAAGTATAGCTGTGCAGCTAATTAGTGGCGTAATCTTGTAATTATGACTTTACAATTGTGAAATGAGACTAAAGTGTATGAGCGCATAATTTTGTTTTAATCAATCGACCCTGTATGCTGTTCACTTTGCATTTATATCTGTTCAAGATCCTATCACGATGGAAGCCTGAGTACTAGGCATGTAATGATTCACCCAGTTTACGATTCATGTTGATTCATGATATTCGGTTCACGATTCGATTTCCCCCTGATATTCTTGGAAAAAACAAAAAATACAGGAAGAAAATTATTGCCAATAAATGCAACATTTATGTTCCTATTCTTTATCAACTTAAATATTTCTTTTGTTAAACTTAAAAAAAAAAAAAATGTATTCCCAAACATCTGTAAAATATAATAGCCTATTAACTAAAATTTAACTTTTATTAAAAATGAAAGTTAATAAAATTAATAATTTTCTCCTTAATTTGGACAGATCCAATTTCCACCTGTCAGTCAGGGCTATCGCGTGCTTCCTCCGAGGCCTTTTACTTGCGATCACCGATACCGGTGACTGGCAAGTGACAGGCAGTATATCTCGATTCAAATCATCATAAATTTGTGCTCTGATTATTGTCATTATTGTAATATACCGTTACATGCCTACTGAGTACTTTCCGATATGTTACAATGCTTGTTTTTTTTTTTTTGTTTTTTTGTTTTTTTTTGTAGTCACATTACCTAATTACCTTCATCACATTATCTAATAATGATTTGACTGCCAGACGCCTTAATATTCACTATTTAATTATAATAATGTAAGCATATGTTGCATTAAATGAATGCTAGTGTACTCCTAATGAAAGTCTGTCTACTTTAATAACTGGGTTTTCTTTCCCACTGCATTAACATCAGTTGCACAAAATTAAACAGTTTTAAGTGTCTCGTCTGACGGGCTGTAGGTGCACAGCATTAATCGAAGACAGTCTGGCAAGTAAACATGATTTATAAGCCAACTTTCGTCCTTTGAAAAGCTCTCCATATCAGTCATTTAAACCTTTCCCCTATAAGCGTGACCTTATTCTTCATCAGTTAAGCCATTTCTTTGTCTTATAGCAGGGCTCCAGACTGCCACCATTTTGGAGGCTGTGTGACACAATTTTATAACTGGGCACACCTGTGCTACTCACAAATATGCCCTCCCATTTGTTTTGTCTCCCAAACCCCCCCCCCCCCCCCAACTTTTTGAAGTCATAATTATTTTCATCGTCTTATGTCACGTTGTAAGAATTGGTGCACACGTGTGTGAGCTAGAAAGAGCGATTAAAGAGTCAAGGTAATGTTAGGTTTCCACTGCAGCGAATTTCACTTTGCACTCATTTAGGTTATGAGGGCAAAGTTCATCTGGTTGGTGAATAAATGGAAGTGACATTGCGCAAAGGCATTGCAAGGCACCTTGGTGTAAACAAACTGCTATAAAAACAGAAACTATAGGAAAAAATGATCACGTTCCCCAGCATTTACATGGGAGTGACACAAAGTTAAGCAATCTGCTAAAGGTGGATTCTGTTCATTCTTCTTTATGAAGATTATAGCAACAAAAGGCAAGTGTGACCACTAGCTCGCCAAATGACACTTTTCCATGCTGATTTAATTGACTCCAACTAATTTCCATAAACCCTACCATAGCTAATATTCATTCATAATTTATTACCTGTGGACATTAAAAAGTTAAGTGTATAAGTAAGTACTGAATACAGAGTGCAGATCTACTTGCAGACGATGCAGTTAGTGTTAAATGTTTATTTAAGCAGTTCTATCTCTATTATTATTACTAAATTGTTGTATTTTATCACGTACAAAAAAAACAAAAAAACAATCATTTAAATATCCAAAATTTTTGGCTATCTCCTCCCATCAAAGTTATTAATTATTTATATATTTGATGTTTCTGCTAGGTTGTTTTCACAGCGTTGTCAAGCCACTGCCAGATATGACATCATACCAACCAGACCAGGAGCGAATTCACAGAGGCGAGTGGAAATGAGATGGTGAATTCTCAATTTCATGCAAGTGAGAACCAATCAGTTCAGTATGTGGTGTTCTGTAGAAAGGTCCAGGAGTAACAAAAAAAGTCTGACCAAGATGGCAGAGCCTTAAGGCTACAGGTATAGGGAAAATGTGCCAGTGCTCCTAAAATTTTCAGTAAGGATCAATAGTTCTACTAGTGGGAAAAAGTTAAGTCTGGAGCCCTGTACAGCTATGCACAGACAGAGCAGCCAGTTGTCTGTTTATATGGCAGCATTTTGCTTGTCAGAAATGAATGACTGGTTTTATTTGTCTTACCCTATGGGTTTGTGTTGACTTGCTTTTTAATTTTTCATATTTATTTAAATAAAGCTACTAATAAAACCAAATTTTATCCATGATATTCGTAGTCCCTGACCAAGGGTGATTCTCCTGAAGCCGTATGTTAACTGCGGCAAAGATCATTTTGATATCTCCAATTGTACAAAAATTTTACAATATGACATTTTCTTAATGTGCAAACATTCATTTTTTTTTTTTTTTTAATGCACCCTTAACCCCTTTTTCTCATTACCGCAATGTGTCCAGATGCATTAATTGCGGAAAAAAATGAAATTAAAAAATATATTAAAAAAAAAATAAAATAAGGAGTTTGCTTATTCTCAAAACACTAAAAAGCTAATAAAGTAAAAAAAAAAAAAAAAAAATTACAGTAAATATAAATGTCACCGCACAACAAAGTTTTTGCTTCTTCAACACTGTTGGGTGTTTCAGATTTTTGGGTGCTGATCACGAATATCACATCAAAATTTACCCATCACGTACCGTTTCGGAGAAATCTTCAGTTTTGTCATGATTTTTTCTTGTATTTGAATCCAAACATTTTCGCTCCTGTAAGTGACTTCTCAACACTGTACAACTGGAATATCTGTGGAGATCTTAGTCATTTCTCTGTTACTAGGACTGCAGCTCGGCTTTACAAAGTACTGTTTCATCTGTGAATGGTACAGCCGTGCCAAAGAGTCGCGCTATTCTCCACAGAACTGGCCACTCCTTAACTTCTATGGTTCTATGACGTAATGGCGGCGCGGCCACTCCGGATCTGAAAATCGTGCCTTTTTGTTTTTTTGGCGTGACTCCGACGGCACATGGACACCAAATAGACAGTGTTCATGTCTGCCTACGAGAAACATTATCGGACATAAAGAAATACTTAAAACACCGACCTATTGGAAACGTTTTGCGTCCACGGGTTGCTATGGAGACCAGGCCTCCAGTTTCTCGGTGTGGCCTGATGCCGGCGGCCGGGGAGGGGGGTTCGCCGGGAGCGGTGTGTGAGGAAGCGGAAGTGCGGCGAGCCGGCCCCTAATAACCAAAATACTTTCCAATGTCTCTGTATTTATTATCGGAGTGCACATTCTCCCCCAGCGCTAAAGCTGTTGTCTTGTATGTAGCACCTTGGTCCTGGAGTAACGCTGTCTCGTTTCACTGTACACTGTATTACATGTATATGGTTGAAATGACAATAAAAGCCACTTGACTTAAAATTTAGTTCCAGGACAGAAAAATGTGGCACATGGATCGCTTGTCGACCCGGCAAAGATATTTTTGCCTCCTCTTCGCATAAAACAGGGACTCGTGAAGAATTTCGTGAAAGCACCGAACGAGGAAGGCGAAGGTTTTCGTTATTTATGACGGAGGTTTCCAAGAATAACTGACGCCAAGATCAAAGAGGGCATTTTTGTTGGCCCCCAGATCAGACACGTTATGAGTGACGAGCGGTTTGAAGATCTGTTAGTTGGGCCGGAAAAAATTGCCTGGAAAGCCTTCAAAGACGTTGTTGACAATTTTCTGGGCAATTACAGAGCCTTAAACTACATTCAGCTGGTAGACAAACTTCTCAAAGCATACAAGACAATGCAGTGCAACATGTCACTCAAGAGTCATTTCCAGGTACCTGTCAAAATCAGCAAAAACTTTTCAGGAAGCAAAACCTTTTTTAAAAAATTGTTGTGCAGTGTCTTTAATGAAAATATGGTGTCTGGAAGCTTTCTCATCTCCACAATATTTTGCGTTCCTGTTAAGAAAACATGGATATTTTTAAATAAATTTTAATTTTTCCATTATTCACCTGAGGAGATGATGACTAAAGATGGTGATAAGCTACTGTTTGTTCTATTATGCACTTAATGTCTTTACACCCCCTGTTCACAACACTATTTATTCTCATTACTGCAATTAATGAAAACACTGATCACAATTTAAATGAAAAACAATTTAACCAAAAATAAGAAAATAAAACGCCCCACATAACCATGTGAACCTTTTGATGAGTCCTGTAATGGACCCCACCCCCCTTCGCTTCTGTGAGGAATTCATTTTTATCTGACACAGCCATCATTACCGCCACCAAGTGCAAACTGAACTATTTCAAAACATTCAGCAAGCACTTTGAGCTTGAGTGTAGGAGTACTTTACTGTGATTGGTTTTCTCCTGTGATGAACATAGCGTATGGCCTATTGCAAAGAAAATTCAACCACGGACTTCAAAGTTATGCTTACATAACGGAACATTCATTGAAATGTAATGGAGTCAGAAGTGCGATGTTTCTTTCAAATGTAGTGGGGGGAAAGTCATAAAAATCTGAAAAAAATACTCAGGTAATTAGGACTGCTATGATCAGTCAATTTGTTGATGTGGAATTTTAGTTTTCGATGCCTCATATTATTAAACCAAGTGTTTATTTGTAACTGCAGTGCACTACAGGAAGTCCTTGGGGCAGTATCTCTTCCATCGTCAGTCATGGTTATGATTATATCCACATGCCCAAAGTGAGTCTCTCATATTAGTGTCACTATCTGGCAACAGAAAGAGTGGATATTTTTTTTTTCTTTTTTTCTTTTATTTATTTATTTTTTTTTCTCTCCTTTCTTCTCTGCTCTCAGCGTAATAAAAAGCTAATTCTATTAGTTGACATATGTTAATCAGTAATCTCAGCAGAGCTGCAACATGCTGACTTTATGGTTTAATACCACAGTCTGGCCGCAAAAGGATGTTGTTTTTTTTTTCACCCATCTCGGCTATATTGTTCTTGGATGGTATTGATTAGGATGGTTGTGATATTCACATGCCCATAGTGACTCTCTTGTATAATGTCACCATCTGCCAACAGAAAGAGTAACTTTTACATATGTCCCAGCTTGGCAAAAAAGAGCTCTCCTAATTGGTGTGTTGTGTTAATCTGATGATGGCAGCAGAGCTGAGAGGCCCATCATCGCCACTTGCAGCTATATTTTTAAACTTTTGTTTCCATATTTTCTGTTTTAAGTTTGACACATGGAAGCTGTTGATACAATGTTGTCCAATTAAATTTTTGGTTTTAGTTGTTCAATCTTCTGTGATATTTTACTTGTTTGTGTGCTTTTATATTTGAGAAACTCTACATGTAACGTATACAAATGAAACGGCGATTCTCATTACCAGAACTTAAAACTACACTTTGTAGGATTTTTGCTTTCTAGTGGTGAGGTTGCAGATTTGCAGCCAACGCACTGCGGGGGGGGGGGGGGGGGGGGGGGGGGGGGGGGGGGGGGGG
>JAQQZR010014223.1:0-24155 GCA_030068235.1 Notoglanidium macrostoma
GGTAAATTTTGATGTGATATTCGTGATCAGCACCCAAAAATCTATAAGAAACACCCAACAGTGTTCAAAAAGCAAAAACTTTGTAGTGCAGTGTTATCCATGATACATCACAATATCTGTGCAACTGAAGAAGAAAAAGTACCCATAAATAGGCAAATGCAGGAATTGTGTTTTTTTTATTATTACATTAATTAAACTACATTAACTATAGAAAATTTATTTATATTAATTAAATAAAATTAATAACAGGGCTGTTTGATTATAGCAAAAATTATAATCATGATTATTTTGAACCAAAATTACTTAACAAGATTATCCACTGACTTTGGAAACACCATGCATTTATTAAACTTAAAAGAATCTATTACACATGTCTTACGCAGTCCGTGTGGCTGCACCAACCTGTTAACATCGGTGCCAACATGAAAATCAACATGTTCCGCAACTGTCATGCACATGCCGTGCCTGGTGTGGCCCAGGCCTCATCATTAAAACCAGATATAAAGATATATAACCAGATATAAAGATATATAACCAGATATAAGGACTCTCATATTAGTAGGCTGTGATTATTTTGGATCAAAATGTTTTGTTTCGATAACAAAACCATTTTTAAAAAAGCTGGATAGCTAATGTTAACAATTTTAACCGTTACTACCAAAAACCTCATCAAAACCACATGAAACTGTAGTGACACCATCTTCAATGCAACACACATTGGAGCATTAATAATCCTACTTGTCATGCACTAAACCAATAAATGAAATTGAAATCTTTTTGGCCCATAACAGTATTGAGCACAAGGTGGGGTCAATGGTGAAGACACGGGGTTTCCAGCTCAAGAACGCGGACTCGCTTCCTCATTCGGCACATATCACATAATTACTTGGGGAGTTTTGATTTATTTAAAATTGCCCAGCCTGTACTGATATTTTGCTTAACCCTCTGTTTAAAAAAAACCATTATGTTAATGTAATTGGTAATGTTATGGGTAGACTGAGGTTTTGCAATAAATCAAACATTATATTGTGACATGGCCGATGCAGGATTACACCTGTCCTACTAAAATTTAGGGTCTCAGCTGTGTTTTTATGAAGGCTGGAACCTTTGCACTGTGGCTTGCTTTAATATACTTACTGAATACAGAGGGCAAAAACCAGAGTACATGTTTACTCATCTGTTTTACTAATGGAGAGTTAGGCATAATATTAGTACATGCTAGCAAATTTTAAATGAGTTATCTGTAGAAAAACTTTCCCCAAATAATATTTGCAGACCATGGACGTGAAACCGGATTACCAGATAGCTAGCATGGCATGGAGCATGAATCATTATGCTATATATAGCACTTAGAGAGCAGGTGTTTTTTTGCCACCAGTAAACTGATGGTGCTTTTTATTCCATTACCGCTGCATGACGTCTTGTCATTTTGAAGCTTTACAAATAAAACTGTGGCAACTTCGACTTGCTATAACACACACACACGTGAATGGTGAAAACACAGACAGACAGACAGACAGAGACAGACAGACAGACAGAGACAGACAGACAGACAGAAAATCAATGAAGTATAAAAAATAAATACTGTGTAATGCTATTTAAAAATGGCAGGTTTGTTCAGGACCCCCTGTCTCACATAGTGATTATGTGATAGTTACAATTCTCTCAATTATCAATTCTCAAAACAATTTTCTTGGAACCTTGACAGAGGTAATGCCAAAAATAGTACCGGGTACCAGGTATGATCCATAACTTTTTTGATGGAAAAGCAAAAAAGACGAGTAGAGTTGAATCAATATCGTGCAATGGAAAAGGGCCATAAGTGATCACTGGTGGTTTGTAGGCTGTAGCTTGGCAGACCTTAGAATCTCAACTGGTTAATAGTACCGTAATTGGTAATATTTCAGGGGTCATGTCATTGGTCATTACATACCGACTCCCTTAGGATCTCACAGTTCATGTCATGGATTTTCTTGAAAACAATTTTGTGAAGACTTATATTAAGCTCATGAGACATTGCAAAATCCTAAAGTACACAAAATACTTTTTTTAGTTATGAATTTTTAAAATTTGGTCCATTCAATCATTTTTGTGACTCTGCATGTGTATTATAAGCATAACCAATTGCTTATTTTCATTGAAAGGCAATATTTATTCATGTAAATACCAAATTGTTTTACAGTAATCAAATTTATTTAAAAAAACTTTTTTTTGCCCCAACAAAGACTCTTCAATTTCAAAAGAAAAAGGTTTCATGGAACAGCACAGTATTTGTTTATTTATTAATTTTTGCCTAGTGACTAGTACTTTATATAGGTTTGTGCCTTATTCTACAGTCAGGAGTGAATAAATAAAATAATCAATTTATCATGTATATAACAAAGGCTTTCATTACACTAAATAACAATATATGAAGCATTCAGTAAGCATGAAATAGTTGCATAATGTAAACAATTTTTTTTTAAATTTGTGCAAACTGCAACATAAAAACATGAGCACTTTAAAACTGATAATCCAACAACTTTAACATTGCATCAAGCCAAGGTATTTAAGTGTTACGTGGCTGTAGCAAATTACAATTCCCTTGGCTCTCTTTGTAATAAATAAACCTATGCAAATAATATGCATTAATACCATCCTTCAACATGTAGTATTCATATATTTAAAAGGGCAACAGCATGCTTAATTTTAATTAAACAATGTTAATTCTTCCAGAAAATTCCTCACAAAAGATCTTCAGAAAACAAGATATGCAAATTCATTTTGAAATTTTAACCCTTTTAAATTGCACTGAACTGTATGGACACAAAACAATTAACGTCACGTCATTGACCAATTTGCATGATTTTTTTTGGAGAAAATCCAAGACATGAACTTCGAAAGGTTCTGAATTATGGCCGAGTTGGCATGGAATGATCCTCAGGTAGTTCCTAGGGTTTTAGTAGGTGGAGAAGTGCCCTATTAATTGCCTTTGTTCTATACGAATTAAGAAAGAAGTGAAAGCAGGACCTATTAAATTCCTCCCATGCATGCCTATGCGGGCGGGATCAATTTGGAGCGTTGCTATGTGGCAACCATAGTTGTGATCTTTCCTTAAAGCACGCTATTTTAATATACGATCTACGATTATGCCACATTAATAAAAGGATCATGCAGAATGTTGACGATTACCTCCTCAAAACAGCGATTAGTATAATAAGTGTTATAGATATAACCAAGTACTGTGTCCGTGCATTTACTGATCTGAAGCTAATACTGCCATAAACTATGGGGTGTTTTCTTTGGCATTTCCTGGATGGAGGTGGGAATTACAAATTGCGACCTCGAGTTGAACGCAGCAGAAATTGTCTCGCGGATGTGCCCTAACATTAAATATAACAGTTAATATAACAATCAAAATCATATATTTAATCATTATATTTTATATAATATTTCGTTCATTAACACATTTCAAGGTAGGAACTGTACCACCACTGTGTGGATAATTTTCATATAACAGCATGGTCTGTCATCTTATTCTTTACTTTAGTTAAAATTACAAATAAAAATAATGCGTTACAGTTCGATGTTTTACTTTCTAGAGTTTAATAACGATAAGTCAGTGTCAATGGTATACTTTATATGCATTGAATTAACAAATTTGACATATACTACGAATAAATGTACTGACCGTAGTTCTGACTGTCCAAAGTGGAAAAGATCGTCTATGTCAGTAAAGAGAGAAAACTGCTCTCTTGTCGCGGATTCTAGCCGGGTCCATTTCTGCTCAACATGTTTTGTCCACTCCGTACACGGGAGATCCATTTCCAGTGCAAATAACTGCAAACTACTATGCTGAAGCAGCCAAGAAAACCGAGCGCATAGACAGTAAATACAAAGAGAGGCTTGATAGGCTTCTTCTTCTTTTCTTCGTTTTCTTTTTCTTCTTCGGGTTAATTGGCGGTTGGCAAAGAGATAATGCCGCCTCCTACTGGACTGGAGTGTAGCGTAGGCTTTCAGCAGTAACAAGAAAAACGCAATAAAAACTATTAAATATAATTTTTTCTTTCTGTTTTCCTTCCTCTTCTTTTCCTTTTAAAATTTCAGGAAGGGTCTTGAAAAAATACAAGTGCAAAAAAAGAATTCAAGAGACTCTTGCAATTTCAAGAAAACAGCAGAATCACAGTGAGACACCCAGCTTCTCCAACAAGTTGAAGTACAAATCCCTAAGCTATAAACTGAGCGACAAAGTTGTGTCCTTCTTGACAAGGGATGAGACCAGTCTTTTAACAGCTGTAAAATCGCAAACAATAACAAGAGGGAAATTAAAGAAACAAAAAAGGTTCCTAAATGACACCATGAGAAACCTGCATAGAAGATTCCTCCTTGAGAGCCCCAACTGCTGGATCTCATACCCTTTGTTCTGCCGTATGCGGCCCTTCTGGGTCATCCAGCCATCCATTGCAGGCAGAGAGACCGGTCTATGCAAGGTGCATGAAAACCTCAGCTTTCTTGTAGAGAAGCTACATTCTCTCCAACTCATGGGAGCAAAAGCTTGGAGCAAATAGCAAAGTCAATATGCTGTGACTCAAACTCAAAGGACTGCATGTACAGTGACTGTCCCAACTGCAAAGAGAGAAACTTTCCAGTTGCAACAAAGAGGGATTTGCAAAGAAGTGTTTTTTTTTTTTCACACAGTGGGCAACAGATACGATTCTCAGAGAGAAAAAGGACCAGCAAGGTGAAAAGGAGAACATATCTCTCAAAATAACGGATGGAGATTACCTTGGAGAACCTGCTAGTGCTCTTATAATGCCAACTTAAAAACTTCAGAAGACACCTCTTTTAGGAGTATGAAAGAGCACGAATGTCTAACTCCTGTAGATTTCTGATATTTTCCCTTCAACCAACACAGGTATATATTTACCTGTCGTTTTTCCTTCACAATAATCCAAATTTCATTAAATGTCATTTATCTTCCTATTATTGAGTAAAACTGTCTCCAGACTTCTTTTTTTTTTTTTGACTTCTTGATGACTTTTCTTGCCATGGCTTTTTTCCTTTGAAAATCCTTAAGGTTATCAATTGTTAATGTTTTATGCAAATATTTAAATTCTTTATTTTGCTCTTTAACAGCTTTCAGTTAAATTCTTTATTTTTTTTTTTGTTTTTACTGATAGGGCAAGTAAATTGCTGCACTGAGAATTTCAGTCATTTGTTCTACTGAACCATCCAATTTTTTAGGTGTGACATTATTAATCTCATTACAACATTCCTAATACATATCCCAGTTTGCCTTTTGAAAACACCATTTTTGATGGATGTACCGTACCTCTTTGGAATATATATATTTGAGAGAATCTTGCAATAAAATGAAAAATGATCACAAGTAATAGTAGTACTCTGATAAACTTCCCATTCACATCGGCCATCTATTTTTCTGCCCACTAAGGTTAAATATATGGAGGATGTTTTATGTTTTGTAAACATTGGTGTGTACCATTTCCATTCCTTCATTCACCATTTCTTCAATGACCTCACCATTCCTACCTGAAAGTTTGCTACCCCATAAACTATTACGTGCTTTAAAGTCCCCACACCACATTTCTTTGTGATATTTCTTATTTAGTGTGTTCTTAAATAAATTGGTTGACAGTATTTTACATGGATTGCAATAAGTAATGTTAATAATAAAAAAATAAATAATAAATTTACTTATGTAATTATTTTTTTTATTATTGAATATTTATGAAACACACTTATATTCATCTGATATACTAATAGATCTATAAGAAATTCCTTCTTTAATAAAGGTTAAAGAAGCTCCCTACACCATCTTTCTTCCTATCACATTGCAGTATCCTTTAATCACATTCCCTAACTGAGGTCTTAACGATGTCTCTTGAATGCATATAACCTGACATTTAACTGGTAATTCACTAATATATCTTTTAAATTCACTTAAAAAATTTAATTTAAATAATTCATTTTAAATTTGAACATTTCACTGAAAAATAATGAAAACCACAAACCATTTAAATGTTTTGTGATCCTTCATAGTAGTTATGGTTTAGCATTTCATGAACTTCATCTACCGTTGTTGTGATCCCTAAAATATCTTTAGCAGCCTCGACTACTGAATTCTATCATTCTTTTCATTTAACTTTAGTCTGTCTGTTTCATTTGGTATTTCATTATTCAGGTTCATTGTGATATGTTCTAGCATATAGGGATGACCTCGACTGATTCTGTTAGTTCTGTTTTCAGCAGTTATTTGCTTCAATGCACCTGGCATGTGAGAGCTCATCTTAACTCCATTCAGAGTGTTTTTCTTCAAGATCTTGTTATGCTGTTGTTTCTGCAAAGATGATACAAAGATGAGTAATCTTCCATTCCATCCAAATCTGGTATGATTGATTTTGCCTATTTCCTTTACAACTGCATCGAGAGTGCACCGAGCAGCTGTCCCAGCAAGATGACCAGGAGGAATGCAGTGACGAGGGCACACCAGAGGCCGAAAATGAGGCAACTGCTCCTGAGCCCCCTCAAGTGGCCGAGAATGAGACAAGGGAGGAGGATTTTGCTCTAGAGTATGCTCCTGGTTTTGAGGATTATGTCGGCACTCCTCCTCCAGGCTTCGAGGATTATGGCGCTGCTCCCCTGGCAGGCTTCTAGGATTATGGCGTCGCTCTTCCACCAGGCTTCGAGGATTATGGCGCTGCTCCTCTGCCAGGCTTCGAGGATTATGGCGTCGCTCCTCCGCCACGCTTCCATGTCAGAGTCCAAGTCCCAGTCCATGCCAGAGTCCAAGTCTACATCTGACCTTGTTTCTGTCACAACCACAGTCTCAAGGCCAGAGCCTGCCACAAGAATCCAATCCATGGCAAGGCCATGAAGTCTGTTACTGTCAAAGCTACAAAGCCTGCTTCTGTCCAAGCTACAGAACCAATCCAAGTTCAAGCTACAGTGCCTATACCAGTCAAAGCCACAAGAACAGTTCAAGCTGCAGATCCTTTTCTGGTCCAAGCTACAGAGTCTGTCAAAGCCCACTCCTGTTCCCATTCCAGCCACAGTCGCACTCATGGGGCCCACTCCTGCTCTCTTTCCAGCCCCAGTCGCACTCACAGAGCCCGCTCCTGCTCCTGTTCCAGCCCCAGTCGCAGCCCCAGCGCATGCTCCTGCTCCCACTCCTGCCCCAGTTGCACTCATGGAGCCCGCGCCCAGAGATGTGTCACTGCCTCCATTTTATCCTCTGCCGCAGCGGGCCGGGAATTGACTGGGAATGGTCTTCCAGCCATCCCAGATTACACAGCCCAGCCTTGCTAGTTTGTGTTGTGGAGTTGGTGTGGATCCTCCCATTTTTCCCAGTGGGTTCCGGCAGGTTGGAGCACTTGCCATGGCTCAACGACGGGGCTGTGTGTTCCCCGGCGTCACAGTGGCATAGCGCTGGGAAAGAGCATCAGCGTGGTGTGCCTCACCCCGGGTCGGTGAGGTGAAATGAGAAGCCCTGCAGAGAGAGGAACCACCGAGTCAGTTTACTGTTTTTATCTTTCATATGGTTTAGCCATCGGAGGGGTGCATGATCTGTAGTGACTGTGAAACGTCGTCCTGTCAGGTAATATGGCAGTTCCTCGATGAAACCGGATGATCTTCCCTGTCGAAGTCCTGCGCTAGGACGGCTCCCAGTCCTGTCTCGGAGGCGTCCGTCTGGACCAGAAAAGGGAGGTCGAAGTCTGGGTTCTGGAGAACGGGGGAGCTGGTAAGGCCGAGTTTCAATTCCTTAAATTGTTCCGCTGCCAGGGTTCACCGCACGTTCTCCGTACCCTGCCAGCCCGAGGAAGGCACGTACCTGTTTCTTCATTAGGGGTCTGGGAAATTGACATACCGCCTCCACTTTCCTCTCCTGGGGTTTCAGCAGACCCCCTCCTATTCTGTAGCCCAGGTAAAGCAGATGTAGGTAGCCCAGGTACAGCAGCCAGGTCCATCAGGCATTAGAAAGTCACCAGGGCTCCGTGCAGCCCGAAGGAAAGAACCCGGTATTGCCAGTGGCCCGACGGGGTGCTAAACACGGTTTTGGGCCTCAAGGATTGGGTGAGAGGCACCTGCCAGTACCCCTTGGTCAGGTCGAGTGTGGAGATGAAACGAGCCTTCCCCAGACATTCCACGAGCTCATCCACTCTCGGCATTGGATTCCCGTCAAACTCAGAGACCTCGTTGAATCTGCGGAAGTCATTACAGAGGCGGAGGCTCTCATCGGGCTTGGGCACCACGACGATCGGGTTGGACCAGGGGCTGGTGGATTCCTCAACAATGCCATCCCGTAGCATGGTAGTGACTTTAGCCTCTATAGCCTGACGCCAGGCTTCCGGCACACGGTAGGGCTGCTGCCTAATGATGACTCCAGGCTGGGTCCGGATGTGGTGTTGGGCCACGTGGGTCCGCCCGGGCTCTGCAGAGAAGACGTTCCAGTGTTGGGCCTCCAGCTACTCCAGATCCTGGCGTTGGGCTGGGGAGAGATCCTCTCCCTTGTGGACGGCTTTGGCGGGACTTGGGGAAGGAGAGAGAGACGACAGGAGCATGGGGACAGGCTCTATACAAAGTTTTAGTAAATTTACATGGTACAACTGTGTCTCAGCTCTCTTACCTGGCTGCTGGAGGCAGTAGTTCACTGGGCCCGTCCGCTCAACCACAGTGTATGGGCCCTGCCAGCATTCTAGGAACTTGCATGCGGCACTGGGGACTAGGAGCAGCACCTTATCCCCCACCTGGAACTCAAGTGTTCTGATGTTATAGGCCCTTTGCTGCTCCTGCTGGGCCACTGTCAGATGTTCCCGGACAATGGGGCCCACCTTTCACGATCCGCTCCTGCATCTCACCCAAATGCTCAACCACAGAGCGGAACGGAGAGGGCTGGGCTTCCCACGCCTCTTTGGCAATGTCCAGCAGTCCCTGGGGCAGCTGAATAGCACATATGGGAGGAGCAGGTCCCAGTTCCGGCCCTCACCTTCAACGACCCGGCGAAGCATGCATGCTTCAGGGTCTGGTTGAATTGCTCCACCAGGCCGTCGGTCTGCGGATGGTAAACAGATGTGCGGAGATGGTGAACTTTCAGCAGCTGGCACAGGTCCCGCATGAGACCTGAGACGAACGGGGTGTCCTGGTCCGTGAGTATATCCTTTGGGATCCCTTACGGGCTGAACAGCTGGAGTAGCTCCTGGGCGATGTTTGGGGACGTCGCTTTGCGGAGGGGCACGGCTTCCGGATATCGGGTGGTGTAATCCACTAAGACGAGAATATACTCGTGGCCTCGGGCGGACTTAGGCAGCGGTCCTACGAGGTCCATCCCCACCCGCTCAAAGGGGACTCCGATGATGGGGAGGGGAATGAGTGGCGCCGGCACTGGTTTGTGTGGGGAGATCTTCTGGCAGGTTGGGCAGGCTCTACAGAATTGCTCAACCTCCACCACCATCCCCGGCCAATGGAACCGGTCACGGACCTTCTCCAGCATGTTCCTCGGTCCCAAATGGCCTCCCAGTGGGTGGGCGTGAGCCAGGTGAATGATCGCCTTGGTCCTTGGGATGACGAGGATGTCATACGGTTCTCCTCGCCTCTCACAGTAGTAATACAGCCGGCCCTGTAGGGTGAATAAATAGGAGGCGGGTAGGGTCCGTTCGGCGACGTCCTCCTCCTCGTCGATCCGCAGCACCTGGCCCCAGCAGTGCTTTAGCCACTTGTCCTCCTTCTGCTCCCAGACGAAGTTCCCCTCGCGGCTAATCTGCTGATCGACACACAGGAAAGGGTTACTCTCAGGGGGAAACTCACCTTTCCTCCTCAGTGGCCAGAGCGGCTATCAGCACTGCTGTGGACCTCCGGCGGCAGGGTCGACGTTTTGTGTCGGGGCCCGCCCTGACTCCATATTCATCGTGACATCACGTGCTGCGGGAGTCGAGCTCTCAGCAACAGGCCATCGAGAGTGGACACCGCGTCATAATTAGGACTTATTCAGGAGTGCACTTGTGGCTGTGAAAAAGGTCTACCTTTAGTAACAATGCCTTTCCCCCCTTGATACGCTGGGTAAATTCAAACAACTCAGCCAAAATTTGTATATAAATTTTGTACACATTGGAATTCTGATATAATGAATTCAAACTGAAATAACCCTGTCTGTAATTGGATGCTTTAAAATTACCTCTGAAGTGAACAAATTAGATGCCCTGAATGACTAAAGAAATGTTTACATAACATGAAATATATGGAGCTGTGAAAAATTGAGATTGAATATCTTGTAAAATACATGTACATGCATGTAAACCTTTGGCCTCAACTGTAGTTCTGCAACAGTTCAGATGAGTGAACTCTTACACACTGGTCCCAATGTTGCAGATAATGGTCAAACAGTCATGGTTTCCACAGAAAGGGAGTCCTAAGCGGGTAAAGACTTTTTACACACATCCACTGTTAGGCACATGTTAGCAGTACAGTCATTTTCATAGACAAACTGCTGACTGTGTCCTTGGCACACACTAAGGCTTGTTTCAGGTATGTTGTCTGGTTTATAGTGATTTATAATGATTTGGTGAAGGTATTTGTATCAAAAGTCACAAGTGTTAGTGTACATTCTGATCTTTTCTCTTTTGTCATTAGACCCTCTGTATGCATTTCAGTATATGCTCAAAGGGTAATCCATACACAAAAATTTATGAGGACTTGTGTACTGATTGTGTAGCCAAGGAAATAGTCCATGAATAGGTCCATTCTGGATAGTAAGAGGATTTTGGCCTTTAAGGTATAATTCTTTTGGGGTTTATAATGGTGATGGTACCTTCTAACCGACTTTTCCCATAGTCCCTCGAATGAGATTATTCTGATAACATAGGTGCATTCCACTCCTCGTTTAAAGACTTCATCCAACAGTCTTCAGAACCAAAAGACCTGCTGTAGCCTCCTGAGACCCAAATTCTAATGTTGTGTGCCTTGTAATTTCTCATCAGTGATTCTGTTTCTTAGCACTTGATAACTATTGAACTTGGTCAATGTCTTCAAACAGGTAATAGAGTAATACCCCAATGGTCCTTACATGAGGATTGTTCAAGGATATATACACAATGTAGTTGGAAGAAAATGTGATGTCTTCAGATGAGGACAGTGGGGTCTCATGACTTTAAGCTGCATCTTCCTCTCATGTGAAACTGGTACCCAGTTAACCCATCTGGAAAATTAACATACTCTGAACTTATCACACATTTAATGCTCACCCAATAATGTTTCCACGGTCCATACTGGAGCTTTGACTAAATTCTCCAGTTTTATTACACAATTACACCTAATATTTGGGCTGATGCTTTGCATTGCATTTACACTGAGTTTATTAGTTACATCCACATCAGTTATATATACAAAATCATATGTGTGGTGTACAGTATTTGTAGTTTCATTTAGTATTCAGTTGGAATGGGCCTAACGAGTGGTGTGTGTGACTTCAAATGTAACATGATACTATGCAGTTGTACCAGCTCCTTCATCTCCCAAATGCATGTCGTCCTCAGCTTGTTTGTCTGAGCTAAATGTGGGAAATAAACATAGTTCTACAATCATAAGAATATTTAATAAAGATGGATAAGAAAGGGTTTGAACAATGTCTTTGTAACAAAACCAGATGTATTGGCATTTACTACTTGTATATACTACTTATATACCTGTATAACCTCCATTTACCCACTTAACAGCACATGTGTGTTCTCCCATGATGCTTGGAGATTACTGAGACAATGTCTCAGTACAGAATCTCTTCAGATCCTCCAGAGCTCTTCTCTTATAAATTCTTTTCTTTAGCTCACTCCACAAGTTTTCAGTGGGGCTTAGGTCAGTCATGTTTCTGTGGTCCTTGAACTGTTTTTGTGGGGAGTGTTTTAAGGAAAAAAAAGACATGTGTCCTCTTTCAGGCAGGGTCATTATAGCTCTGGCTGTTCCAAGATTCTTTATTATTGCTCTAACAGGATATAGGCTATCTTTTGTGTGAAGCTATTTTATAGCCATTGCCTTACTTATGAAGGTTAACACATTTTTGTATCATTTAATTTATGTATTCTCCATTATTCCACATTTTGATGGCCTGGAAGGGAGTCACTTCATTATACTCCCTGTTTCACTGATCATGGGGGACGGCTTAAAAAATTCTAAATACTAAGGAGAATTTAGAAAAGTAAAATATAAATGAGAACATGTTTCATTTACATTTTGTTCACAAGAATTCCAACCACAACTAAAAACACTTTTTAAAATATATATGTTCCCCTCTGAAATACACTGAAGACAGTTGGGCTTGAGATCAAAAGATGAATCAGACAATAAATCAGATTTTCAGCTTTAATTTACTGATATTTACATCTAGATGTGTTTTAGAACTGAGTCAGGGTCATCAGTCTTAGGTCTGCGTGGCTACAGGCTTTCGTTCTAACTGAGCAGAAGCCACACCTGATTCTAACTGTTTAATCAGTTCATTTTGGTCTCCAATCTACTATCAAGTGTACCTCTTATTTGGTGTGCAATAAAACACTGCAGACACAACTGCCCTCTTGTCTATTCTTGGTTTAAGCCCTGGCTTTCTCCAATGAAGTCTGTGTTTGTTGTTAAAAATGGAGTCCATGAAGACCAGAGAGCTGTCTATGGGAGAAAAGTAAACCATTTTGAAGCTGAGAAAAGATGGAAAAATCGGAGCCTTTACACAAGCCTTGTGAATAGACAATATAACAATTTGAAATGTCCTGAAAAACAACAACCGGTGTACTAACAACCAGACATTGGACAGGTCGGCCAAGGAAAACAAAAGCAGCTGATAACAGAAACATTATGAGATTAGTAAAGATAAACACAAACAATGAGTCGGTGACATCAACTACCTTCACAGGGCAGAGGTGTAGGTAACACTGTTCACCATTTGAAGAAGACTTCAAGAGCAGAAATATGGAGACTATACCACAAAATGCAAACCACCCATCAGCACTAAGAATTGGAAGGCCAGATTAACCAAGATTAACCTCTCCCAAATGATGGTAATGTCCAAAAGCCCATTGTTCAAGCACAACCGAAGAAGTGTCATGGCTTGGGCTTGCTTGGCTGCTTCTGGGAAAGGCAAAATAATCTTCAGTGATAATGTCAACTCATAATGGTAGTAGCAGAATGAATTAATTAGTCTAGAGAAACATTGTCAGACAATTTACAGAGAAATTCATCTAATGTTATTTGAGGGAACTTCCTCATGCAGCAATGAAATGCATATTTAATTGTATTAAGGTCTGGTGATTGACTTTGCCAGTCTAAAACCATCCAAAACCAACCATGTGGAGGAGAAACCCATCCAAAATAACTGAAAGAATGTAGCACAAGCCTGGAAAATCACCACAAATAAAGAATGCAACAGCTAGATATAGTTATTGCAAGCAAGGGATATGCAATCAATTATGAAGTATTATTTACTTCACCAATTATTTTGATCATCTAAATATTTGGTGGTCTGTCACGAAAGGTACCATTCGCTAAGTTTAACACATCTACATAAATAAAACCTGAAATTCTGATCTATCATCTCATATCCTTCTTTGGAACTCAAACCCAAAAATCTTCATATATAGCAAACACAAAGGAATTGGCTTTGCCATTTCAATACTTTTGGAGGGGACTATATATTTTTTATAAGGGTTCTAAATTTTCTAAGAAAAAAAACACTTCAATTAAAGGTTGGATTTCTCATATTTTCAATGTGAGACATTGTTTGCAGAAAAAAAAATGAATGAATGAAGAAGCTAAAAGCATACAAATCTCTTTGCCCATTTTTTAACAAGGGTGCCAATAATTCTACAGCTGATTTTAGTTAAAAGGTTTGAGTTGCAATTGTAAAATGAAACATTGTTCCATTATCCACTCAAAACTGAATAAATTTCATAATAATTTTATTCAGCAATACAGAAATTGCAGAAAGATGGCAAATTCAATACAGTATTGTCAGCAACAATACTCAAATAAGCTGTGGCATTCGAGTGACTCAAGCCTAGACTCTTGACAGAAGGCAGGTTGGCTCTATGGATTCATGGTGTTGGTGTCAAATGCTAAATCTACCATTTATGTGCCTCAGCAAAAACTGAGATTCATCAGACCAGTCTATGTTTTTCTAGTCTTCAACTGTCCAGTTTTTGTGAGCCTGTGCCCACTGGCACCTCAGGTTTCTGTACTTGGAACTCAATGTTGTCTTCTGTTGTTGTAGCCCATCTGCCTCAAGATTCGTTATGTTGTGCATTCTAAGATGTTTTTCTTCTTACTACAATTGTACAGGTGTAGTTATCTGAGATACTGAGTTAACTTTCTGTCAGCTTGAACCAGTCTGGCCTTTCTCTGTTGACCTCGCTCATCAACAACGTGTGTCCGAAGAACTGCTGCTCACTGGATGTTTTTCCTTATTGCAGCATTCTGAGAAAACTAAAGAATGTTGTGCAAAAGATCATCAGTAAAAAAAAAATAAAAAAAAAAACCAGACTGTCTGGCACCAACAATCATGCCATGGTCAAAATTACTGAGATTACATTTTTTTTTTACCCCATTCTGATGGTTGATGGTGAACGTTCCCCAAAGCTATTGGCCTGTATCTGCATGATCTTTTTTGCACTGCTCTGATGCCACTGCTGATTAGATAATTGCATGAATAAGTACTCAACAATCTTGTTTACCTTTGTAGCCTAAAAGAAGTGAGGTTGACCTGACAATACGTTAGATTCAGTACGAGTGGTCAACTTGTGTTATATGATTTTGATCAATATCAAAAACCTTCAGAATCTCAATGATAATTATTATAGTGCTTGCAAAGCAATACATTATATTGTTAACCCGAGGCTTCTTATTATTGTCTTTTTATATTCTTCTTACCAATTTCTTCGATTAATTCAGCTTGAACTAATTATTGTAGAAACTTTGTTCAGAATTTTTTACGTAGGTTTTGAAAATGACACTTCAGCTGTTATTTTCATATTGATATTCTACCCGCATCCCTCTTTTTTTATTCCCTTATCCGTCCATTTTGTCATAGTCATTGAATGGAAATTTTTTCAAACTGCTCCCACACAGACAGTTTCCTAAATAATACCCTTAAACTTACTGGATATGTTCTGAGCAATACTACAAAGCACTTTTCATATCATACTCATACCATTTCATACCATAAATCATACGGTCACTGTTTTTTTTTTTTTTTCCATACCTTGTTTTTCCTCCCAGTAGCTTTAGTTAATTTTTTAATGACAAACTGCTCCTATAGACTAAAAACTAGGACCACCAAAGCATTAGTATACTTCCTTCAGGAATTGCAAATCTAGCTAACCTTGCATTTTCAAATGTTACTGGTGTCATATACCAAATGTTTTTCAAGGACCTGCCTGATTTGTATTATTCCTTTTTTGTATTAAGAAATAATACAATACATTATGTTTGTTTACATATCTGCAGGTTGGTTCAGGTTCATGATGTAATATTTAACTGTCTAAACAATGTTTGCATAGACATTTTCATGTCTATCTGAATTTAATTTTAGCATATTTTGTAGATTACATGATGGTAATTGTGTACTTCATATTTTAATATTTTTATATTTGTACTATTTTAAGAACAAACTTGTGCTGTTTTTCTTTCGCTACTGAAGTGACTGATATTTCCTTCTCTGCATCAACCTGCTTATTTTCATTTTGACTGATTCTTTAATCTTAATTTATCAACAGTGAATGAAGTTTCCGTCTGAATGAATGATTTTCAGTACCAGCAGTGAATACATCTTTGACAAGTGTCAAAGATCAAGTGTCCTATTGGACATTCTATGTTTAAATTGAAGCATTATACAAAACCAAGGACAAAGGATCAAGATTTCAAAATATTTATTAAACCAAAATGAGAAAAATAGTCATACGGATAAAGGCAACGAGAGGCTGCCCATAGATGATAAAGAAGAAATTATGTTCAAGAACACTGAGCCCACGAAACTGAAATATCAGGTCACATGAAACTTTGTTACACTACTGAGGGTACTGCAAAACACCACATTCTAGGGCAATTGTTTTGTGACATTCTCTCAGTTCTTGTGGCTGAGGCAAAAGTCATGTTATGAAACATTTTTATCATACAGATGCTAAAAAAGTGTCACTCACAGCTATGTACATTGCAAAATAATCACAAGCCTGTGGTTATCAATTTAAAACATATTGATAAAGAATATAATTAGTTGAGCATTGACAGTTTATTGTGATTTCCGGCTGAACATAAGATAATGTTTAAGTGTGAAGTTTTTGGATCGATGCTTGTGAGAGAAAAAAAGAAATGTTTCTGTGAAATCTTAAAAAAAAATTTTTTTGCTTTATCATAAATGTTTATGAGGTGGTCAAAGCAGAAGCCCCTCATATATTACCTAAGCAGGTAAAATATGAAATAACTGTGGTAGGTGCACTATTTGTGTGTGTGTATGTGTAAAAACAAGCTTAAAGCAATGTGAAAATTTTTTAAAATGTCATGTCTTCAAAGCCTTGCAGGCCACCGAACAGGAACGATAGATGACATTGAAACAAAACGTGTCCTGTTTCTCTCTGCCCTGAACCAATCACATAAACCCAAAGTGGATCTTAACAATAGTTGTCAGTGGATGACCAATAAGATCACATCCAGAAAGATTCCTAGATCAATGTGCTTTTACAAATCTATGTCCCACCTCTCCTCCTTAGAACTACTTAATGTACAATATTGAAAGCTTACATGTATACTGTAGCCATTTTTTCTGTCTCTCTCACACACTCACGCACGCACGCACGCACAGGACCCTGGTCAGCTCAGCCTATCTGACCATCTCAAATACTCTCCTGCTACTCTCAATGCATTGTTATTAAGAGGATATAAAACTCATCTCCTTAAAAATGAATTAATTCCTCACTTCTTTGCTTTTTTTGTTAGTGATAAAGCTTCTGATTTCCTCTTTCACACAAACATACTCCCTCTTTCGCTGTCTCTGTGCCACGTTCTTGCTCTTGCTCTCTACTCTGTTGCAGTGGAGGATGAGCATCGTTTTACAGCAAGAAGTCTATACCTTTAGTTCAGCCTACTTTAGCCCAGCTCAGGAAGGTAGGGATGTCTCGAACTGGGACATTCCGGGTTAGAGCTTTCACACGCAAATTACGGTCATCAGTGAGCAAAACCACTTCCCTGTGCAGGCGAACTGGCCCGTCTGACAGAAAATACAATAATCAGTTTTAGATATGCCAATAAAGGAAAAAATTGTCAACACACTTCTCTAGAATAAAACATATACATGAAAACACAACATCCTCTGAAATCTACGGCGCCCCCAAAGTGACATGACGGGAAAAAAAATTGGGAGGGGAAAATTTTTTTTGGGGTTGGGTTTCGCGGGATCCCGAGAAACGTATGCTTTCGTTCTTGGCGATGTACTTCCGGGTAAGTTCGGCAACATATATTGGACACCCCACACCCGTGGGAAAGGTTCATGGAGTTTTATTTTGAAATTGGGCTCAAATATAAGACATTAAATCAATGTTTTGCAGTAGGCACGGTTTTCTCATAAGTGAAAGACATCTAAAGAGAATACTTAATGCAAGGAGACACACTCGCTGCAAAGCGTAGGCTATACATAGTAGCCCTATGAATTCATTAGCAACCAAGTGCAGTACTCTGGGCAGCTTCACGGTACCGATGTTGTGCACTAAAATCCCCCCCCTCATTAAAAATAAATAAATAAAAACTCATTCATGGAATGACACTGACATGTAGGCTACCAAACAAACCGAGGCTTCGTTCATCTTCGGTCACGTGGTTTTCTTTTTAAACAACACGTGCCTCAAAGCGGGGCTTCATTTGGCAGGTGCCCTTATACTAGATATACTACATACTATAGATATACTATATACTATAATTCAACAATGTCTCAAAAATAGTAAGTACATCCCTTCTCGTGACTGAACTGTACTGAAAGGAGTGCTGATGAAAACAAAAGCATTACTATCGTGTTTGATGAAAACGTTACCATCACATTTGTAACGTTTCAGGGGAAGTTGTTAATCTTAACTTAAGGTTTGATTGTAAAAGATCATAATAAATGAGTGATGAGGTTTTTTTGTCACTTTTGTGAGTGCCGAACTGACCCGGAAGTACATCGCCAAGAACGAAAGCATACAATGTTTCTCGGGATCCCGAGAAACTCCCAAAAAAACTTCGGGGTCTCAATACAAATCCAAACCATACAGTGGCCTGCAAAAGTATATAACAAAAATCTTTTTGTTATCTTTCTTTTAAATATCTTTCTTTTGTAGATATTTAATTGAAGAAGGAAAACTCAATTTATTGTTTGCATAAGTATTCAACTCCTCACATTAACAGCTTTGTAAAGAACCTTTTTGCTACAGTAACAGCCTTAATTCTTTTGGGGTAAATACATGTCAGTTTTGCTCATGGTTTAAGAGTTATTCTTCTCCATTCTTCTTGGCAGAATTCAGAGAGATCCGCTAGGTTGGTGGGATGGCACCTCTGGATAGCAGTTTTCACATAGTGCCGCAATATAGTGCGGTATGTGTATCCATCTATATACCCTTGAACAGAAAATTTCCAGTTCCAGCAGATGAGAAGCATCCACATAGCATGATAGTACCATCACCATATTTCACAGCAGGTATGGTGTTTCTTGAGGCATGGGCAGTGTTAGTTTAATACGACCCTTTGAAGTCTGGCCAAAAATGTTTGGTCTCATGTGACCATAAAACCTATCACATATTTCTCATGCTTTGGAGAAAATACTGTACTTGCATTTATGTGTACTTTCTTATGAAATGACTTGTTTCTTGTTTGTTATGGACAAATAACTGTCACCTTTGTGTCACTTGTGATTGTGTCATTTGTATAAACCTGGAGCTTCCAAATCACAGGGGTTTATTTATGCAAACACCAAATTTTGAGTTTTACTTCTTCAGTTAAATATCTACAAAAGATGGTTTATTTTAACTTCAGAAATGTATTGTTATAGCTTAAGAATTTACATAAAAAATATTGAATTACAAAGTGTGTACAAATCTTTTGTCATGCAGAAAATTATAACGACTTTGAAGGGGAATGAATACTTTTGCAAGGCACTGTATTTGCACAGAGGTATTTGCTGGCTTAGTTAAAGGGAACCCATTTCTCACCTCTCTGAGCAGACATAAAATCCTTAGCGTTGTCTTGACAATAATGCAGGCAGCAGGACAGAATTACATCATCATTATTGCCCTGGAGATAGAAACAGACAAAAAGATGTGTCTAGTTCAAATTAAGAGTTTTATATACCAGAAGTTCGGTTTAGTCCATGCAAACACCAAGCTAGGCCATAATGTTGTTTCATCTACAGATACACTCAAGAAATGCAAATCAAGGAATATGTCAAAATTTTGGGATACTGGATCAAAAATGTAGGCTTCATTGAACACTCATGCTACACAGAATAATTAAAATTCCAAACAGTGGAAAATGGAACATTCAATATAATGTGCCAGTATTTTGTGACACAAACCTTTTTGTTGGTATGCTTAGAGAGTGTTAGAAAAAAAATGTGAAATATCCATTCACAGGTATTGAAAATCTTTGATATAACCTATATCAGAAATGTACATCATAAATTCTGCAAGATCTAGGCACATTTGGTGATATAGCTGAAAAAGTGTTATGACCTAATGGTATTTAAAGGCAAAAATCCACCCTGAACAACTTTCATATCAATATTTACCCTCATCGTCCACTTAATAAGGAACACCTACACAGGGTGGGTATATGAAAAGCATATGCTCCTTAATGGTGTAAAACTTTATTTACTTTTCTTTTCTTTTAAATAATTAATCAAGTCTGACAATTGTTTGGCTTAAAATTCTTTCAAGTTTCATTTTCGTTAATGGTTTCCTACATAACCCACAATGCTGTTTGACTGCCCACCGATAACAGCGCTACTTCCATTGCAGAAATACTGCTAATAAGAACTAGTTCACATTTTCATTACCTTTAGGTTGGATAATTATAAAGCCTTGCTATCTCGATGTTCCACTAGGTGCATAAACAAGCTCCAGTTATTTTAGATTGCAACAGAATGCAAGAACCACAAGCTATGATTAGATCGAAACTACATCTTATCAAAAGAACCTAGGCTCCCACACTCCAAGAACTAAGGACAATCATAGTTCTTAGAACACCATTTTAAGGGACTTTTTTTTTTTTTTTTTAGCTCCTGCTTCAGGGTCTCTGCACAAATGGAACCATGAGTGATGTAAGTGTACAAGACTGTACAAGAAGCCTCAGATTCTTGTTCTTGGCTGACAAGAGTGGAACCTGATGTGGTCTTCTGCTGTTGTAGCCCATCAACCTCAATGTTTGACAATGTGTGTTCTGAGATGCTTTTTTGCTCACCACAGTTGTAAAGAGTGCGTATTTGAGTTACTATAGACATCCTTTCAGCTCAAACCAGTCTGGTCATTCTCCTCTAATCTCTCTCACCAACAAGGTGTTTCAGACTGCAGACCATCTGCTCCCAGGATCTTTTTGTTTTTAGCATCATTCTGTGTAAACTCTAGAGAATGTTGTGCATGAAAATCCCAGGAGATCAGTAGTTTCTGAAATACTCAAACTAGTCTATCTGGTACTAACAGCTATGCCACAATGAATATCACAGTGACCACATTTTATCTTAATTCTGATGTTTGACATGAACATTACCTGAAGGTTTTGACCTGTATCTGCATGATTTATCGCATTGAGATGCTGCCACATGTTTGGCTGATTACATAACTTCATGGCTGTGTATGTGAACAGGTGTTATTAATAAAGTGGATAGTGAGTGTATATATGTGTGTGGACATGAAAGACAATGCCTTTTTTGTCACAGTGAAATTTTCTTCACATATACCAGCTTGTAGGGAAGTTGGGGTCAGAGTGCAACGTCTCAGCCATGATATAGTGCCCCTGGATCAGAGAGGGTCAAGGGCCCCAAAAGTGGCAGCTTAGTGGTATTGGGGCTTGAACTCCTGACCTTCTGATCAGTAATCCAGAGACTTAACAACTTATCTTCCACTGCCGTAAATCCCCTTAGCACATAAATGCACGATACTGAATTTCAGTTCCATCACCTGACCTTAGCACTACCCCAAGATTCACATATAACCACAAAATGTTTTCATGTACAAGAATTAATATGCAAATCTGCATAAGCACTCATGAGTTACAGCTGTTTGAGTAAATAAGGCTCCACATCATTATAATTACATTTACATTTACAGCATTTGGCAGATGCCCATATCCAGAGCGACTTACATAAGTGCTTTGAAGTCTCCATCAGTAAATATATTCTGATACAGGCTCACTGGGACCTAGGCCAAGAATACTATCACACTAAAAACTGTTTGCAAATAATACAGAAAGGTTTTTTTTTTATTGAAGAATAAATAAGTGCGAGTCCAAGAAAGAGGTAGGTCTTTAGTCGTCGTTTGAAGACACTCATTGACTCAGCTGTTCAGACATCTAGGGGAAGTTCATTCCACCGCCTAGGTGCCAAAACAGAGAAGAGTTTAGATGCATGTCTTCCTTGTACCTTGAGGGAACAAGTTGAGCAGTGCTGGAGGATTAGAGGGAGCACGGTGCAGTGTGGGGTGTGATAAGTGCTTTGAGGTAGGAGGGTGCTGATCCATTTTGCCTGGTCCATTCCATTATATGGTGCGAGCAGCTACGGGAAGCCAGTAGCAATGGGGTGGTGTGGGAGAACTTGTAAAGGTTGAAAATGAGTCGTGCAGCAGCATTCTGGATCAATTGCAAGGGTCGAATGGCGTGCAGAGGCAGACCTGCTAGAAGTGTGATACAGTAGTCTAGTCTCGAGATGACAAAGGACTGAACAAGTATCTGAGCGGCCTGTGTGAAAAGAAATGGACACTTCTGATGTTGAGGAGGAGAAATCAGCATTAGCGTGAAAGATTAGCAATATGAGAGGAAAAAGATAGGTGATTGTCCATAGTTACCCCAAGGTTAAGTGCAGTGACCGAAGGAGAGATCAAAGAGTTGATGAGGAGATCACTTGTAGGATCTCATCTGTAGCTAGATTGGAAAACTGTGACAGTGAGGTAGAAGGGGAATCCTTAGTGTGACGTGAAGGAGTTGGGGTGGGAGTAAATGTCTGACAGATTTGTTGAATATTCCCATCAAAAACGTTGGCAAAGTCTTCAGCAGTCAAAGAGGAAGGAGAAGGAGAAGCTGGCGGGTTTGAATGATGAAGAAAAGATGTTGTGGAGTTTGCGCAGATCTTGTGCAGAGATTTCCAGCTTTTTCTTATAGAAGGCAGTCTTAGCAGAAGTTACATCAACTGAGAATTTGGACAGGAGATCACAGTAAGAAGACAGATCTGTGTCAAGTGATTTCTTCCACTTTCTCTCTGCTGCTCTCAACTCTCTTCGATTGCTACGCAACACAGCCGATAGCCAAGGAGCAGGGTGAGAGTTCTTCCTGGGTTTGGAAGATCGTGGGCAGAGGAACTCCATAGTTGAGGAAAGTGAGGAGAGGAGAGTGTCCGTGGCTAGCTCCTGTGGAAGTGAGGAAAAGGAGTCAGGGTCTGGAAGGAATGATCGAGCGTAGGAAGTGATGGATGAAGGGGAGTCACAGTGGAGGTTTTGCCGAGTGGGAGAGAAGAGTTGACAGCTGGTTTTCGGAAGGACAGGTAGGGTGATGGTAAAAGATACTAAGTGGTGATCAGAGATGCGAAGTGGGGTAGCAGTGATGTTTGATGCTGGGGCAGGACGGCTGAAGACCAGGTCCAGGGCATTTCATCCTTTGTGTGTGGGAGAGCAGTTGTTGAAAATAAGAGAGAAGGAATGGAGAAGAGGGAGAAGGCAAGTGGACTGGAGCTTGTCAATGGGGAGGTTGAAGTCTCCAAGGAGAGTGAGAGGTGTGTTCTCAATAGGGAAAAGACTGAGGAGAATGTCCATTTCTTCAAGAAAATTTCCTAGGGGTCCAGGGGGGTGGTAGATAACAACGATGAGAAGGTTGATTGGAGAGGAAATTGCAACAGCATGGAACTCAAAGGATGTGATGTTGAGATGAGACAGAGAGAGAGGTGTAAAGCACCAACTTCGAGACAGCAGCAGACCTGTGCCACCACCCCTTCCAGTTTCTAGTGGAGTATGTGACAAAGCATAAGCAGAGGAAAGAGCTGCTGGTGTGGCTGAGTTCTGTGGAGATATCCAGGTCTCAGTTAGTCCCAGAAAGTCAAGAGTGATGGGAAGCAAGAGCAGAGATAAAGTCAGCCTCCTTTATAGCAGACTGGCAGTTCCAGAGACCACCTATCACCCCTGTTTGGGACTGGGAAAAAAGAGGAGGGTAAATAAGATTACCAGTAGTATGGCCTCTGGATGGTGGATGAGATCTTCTGGGTCTAAGAAATGTGAGAACAGAGATGGGTTTGAGGCACATGTCAGCAGTCTAGTCAGGAGTTTAGTCAGGAGATCGGTGAGATTAAGTTAGGAGTTCATTGTAGAATGAGTTAACTAATGCAGACACCTTCAATACATATTAGTGAGCCCTGCTCCCAATTCACACCTAAGGGAAACTACTGTTGATTACACACCTGAGAAAACTACAGTGCATCCGGAAAGTATTCACAGCGTATCACTTTTTCCACATTTTATGTTATGTTACAGCCTTATTCCAAAATGGATTAAATACATTTTTCCCTCAGAATTCTACACACAACGCCCCATAATGACAACATTTACAAACGAGTGGTTCAGGGAGCATGAGGAATATATTTCATTCTTTAATTGTATAAATATAAGATAAAACTATTAATTATAAAGTCATTAGTTAACCAGGTTATTAGGTGGATTACGCTGTGTCCATATACCTTTTTTCTTTCTATGTAGTGAATCTGTTCACAGCATTCAAGTACATGTCATAGACCTCATAACTCCTTGTTCGCTGCCTAACCCTAAGCCCTTAGTATATTTTGGACAGCTTTCTGTTTCTGAACGTTTTTGTCTCTGCATAGTTTTTGTCTTTGCATCACACTACAGTGCATCCGGAAAGTATTCACAGCGCATCACTTTTTCCACATTTTATGTTACAGCCTTATTCCAAAATGGATT
>JAQQZR010014249.1:0-24146 GCA_030068235.1 Notoglanidium macrostoma
GAGATATCTCTGTGCGTAAGGGACAAGGCCGAAGACCTTTATTGGATGCCCGTGGTCTTCGGGCCCTCAGACGACGCTGCATCACTCATCAGCATGATTGTATCATTGACATTACTAAATGGGCTCAGGAATACTTCCAGAAACCACTGTCGGTAAACACAATCCGCCATGCCATCTGCAGATGCCAACTAAATTTGAACATGATCCAGAAGCGCCGTCGTGTCCTCCGGGCTAAAGAGGAGGGAGACCTTCCACCGTGTTATGAGCGTTCAGTTCAGAAGCCAGCATCTCTAATGGTATGGGGGTGCATAAGTGCATACGGTATGGTCAGCTTGCATGTTTTGGAAGGAACTATGAATGATGAAAGGTATATAAAGGTTTTAGAGCAACATATGCTCCCCTCCAGATGACGTCAATTTCAGGGAAGGTCTTGTGTATTTCAGCAGGACAATGAAAACCACATACTGCAGCCGTTACAACAGCATGGCTTCGTCGGAGAAGAGTCCGGGTGTGAATTGGCCGCCTGCAGTCCAGATCTTTCACCTATAGAGAACATTTGGCGCATCATTAAATGAAAAATACACCAAAGACGACCACAAACACTTTAGCAGCTTCAGGGCTTTCTATGGTTGTCGAGGGAAAAGTTCGTTAACTCGATGTTACCCTATATATGCAGCACTTATTCACCTACAATTCTTTCCAGGAAAATGTTGGCACATTTAAAAGTCCTTATGACATAGGCGCACAGAGTAGTGAGATTCTGACTATGTAAGGCAAGGGCATTTATTGACAGTCAGAATCCATTACCTTATTGCAATGACTTTTTGAAAGATATGGATTTTTTCTTTTGGGGCCGGATATCTCTAATGCCACTCAGCGGAGTAATGCCCTCACTGTTGAATTAGTATTTTGCCATGGACACTTCTCGTATTCAGTCAGTGATGCTGAATGTCTGAGCTAGAATATATTATCCCATGCAGTTCGCAAGGTGGTACTTGCTCTTACTAAATTGCTGGATGCATTTGTTGTGTTTCCTTGCCACTTAAGCATTCCAAAGATCAAATAGGGTATTTGATCACTGGTAATTCTAGGGTTAGAATTGGTAATTAAAAATGGTCTATTTGTAATATCCACAGGACTATATAGGCTACGCAACACACACTCCTTTGCTAAGGATTTCCAAGAGTGATTGGTGTGATTGGCTGCACCCACATCCCAATTAATGGACCCCTGGGAGAGACGAGGGAGATTATGTCAATAGGAAATCATGTCACAGCATCAGTGTAGGCTATGCACCACATCTGTCAGTATTAATGATGGAAACGAATAATGCATACCACTTGAGATAATGTTTTTGTACTTTATTCTGACTTGTCAGGTGCACATTCCACTGGTTGTAGCTGGAATGATAGTTTTCATGAAGTTATTCTTGACACAGTAGCATTACACTCAAACAGACCTATAGTCCATGTGCTTTGGGGAGAAGTTCTACATTCAGTAGCAGTGACTAATGGGTCATTTCAGAAATGTAGCCCGTGTTGGCTGCAATTAAATGTTCATTGTCGGTTCATTTTTCATTAATTGTTCATTTTTTCTTAACTGTTCTTATATTTCAATCATATTTCAAATAACAGTTCAGAATAGGGATCATAGAACAAGAACAATTTTTTTTTGACTCTGTCAGCAACACATTGCCAACAAGCCTCCCTGACTTTGCCGATATGAAAAATCTTTGTGTCTTCACATTGAACAGCCAAACAAACAAAACAAAGCTCAGCTTTGTCTGAGAGATGCAACGTGAGGGGGAATATGTGACATGTTGGTTGAAATCACTAAAATCATTAAAAAAAATCGTCACTAGTGGATTGACTGCCAGATAGGCCTAGTCTATAAAGAAAATCTTCATACTGAACAGCTGAATCCAGGTTGACTGGAAAATTCTGAGTCTGGTACAACCTTAAATCCATGTGAAATGTTAGTCGTGCAAACAACAGCTCGTAATGTTAGTGTTAATATGAAAGAAAAAAAAATTGGTAATTGGAGAGACAGTAAAGTCCAGTCCTTATTGAGCCTATATTAAATTATAATCTACAAAGTTACAAATAAAATAGCAAACCACTCGAAATTGTTTATCAGAGCATTGAGCACTGTGTCTCTCTCTGTTTTCTAGGCTCAGTCTCCCAGCTGGATGGTAAGTTCTTAATCAAGCATTACACACACACACACACACACACACACACACACACACACACACACACACACACACACACACACACATATCAAGCAGAGAGGTTCACTACCAGTTTCTAAGTTAAAATGTTCACAATAATGTGGTGTCCATGTAAACCCAAAGTTCAATTCAGTGTTAACTTTGTAATTAATTTCATGAATGAATGAATCAGCAATACAGCCCTGATACATAGCTACAATGCTCATGCCAATGCTTTAATTCAATGTCACTTTTGAGCTATTGTTGCAATGCAATAAAACAAGTGGGCTAGAGATGAAATAGTTGGCTCTGTTCAGGCAGACAACTTGGTTAGGCATTCACTTTTATATAATATGTTAAAGAAGTAGCTCTAATGCACAAGCATGGACAAACACAAATGCAGGTACAGTTCAGACTCTTCATGAGCAGAGGTACAAGAACAGCAGGCAGAGTCAAAGTAAAAAAATAGATCAGGTTCAGGCAACGTACAAACAGGACAGAAAAGGCAGAGCAAAAATATTAAACCAACTTCTAAGCTTGAAGTAAAAAAAAAACCAAAACATCATGAACTAACAAGGCTTGGCAGGAACAGACACAGGGTATCGAAATACACTATTCGGACAAAAGTATTGGGACACACCTCTAATTATGGAATTCAGACCCATTTGTGTTTCAATCAGACCCATTGCCACAGGTGTATAAAATCAAGCACCTAGCCATGCCGTCTCCATTTACAAACATTTATGGAATACAATGGGTCATTCTAAACAACTCAGTGATTTCAAATGTGGTACTGTGATAGGATGCTACCTTGCAATAAGATGGTTCATGAAATTTCATCCCTGCTGGATATTCTGCAGTCAACTGTAAGTGGTATTATTGGCAAGTGGAAGCATTTAGGGATAACTCAGCCATGAAGCGGAAGACCACGTAAAGTCACAGAACGGGGTCAATGACTACTAAGTTCCATGGTGCGTAAAGGTCGCCAACGTTCTGCTGATTTCATAACTGAAGAGTTCCAAACTTCCACTGGCTTTAATGTAACCCCAAAAACTGTGTGGCGGGAGCTTCATGGAATGGGTTTCCACGGCCGATGCCACGGTTCCACAGTTTTCCATGGCTGCTGCATACAAGCCTCACATCACCATGTCCAATGCCAAGCATCGAATGGAGTGGTGTAAAGCACAGCGCCACTGAACCGTGGAGCAATGGAAACATGTTCTATTGAGTGACGAATCACGCTTCTCTGTTTGGCAGTCAGATGGGCGAGTCAGTTTGGTGGATGCCTGGAGAACGTTACCTGTCTGACTGCACTGTTCCAACTGTGAACAAGTACAATATTCAGCTTTCAAATGTAGTGGAGTGAAAGTCATAATTTTCCAAAAAAAATAATATGTAAGTAAAGTACAGTTACACGAAAAATGTACTTAAGTATAGTACTCAAGTAAATATACTTATTGACCACCCCAGTAGGATTTAGGGGATCTATTAGCAGAAATAGAATATAGTATTCATAATTATATTTCATTAGTGTATATTGACTTGTAACGGTGAATTTTTGTGTTTTAGTAAGCTTAGAATGAGCCTTTAATAACTACATAGGGAGTGGGTCCTCTTCAACAGAGCCTGAAAAGTTGCACCGCTATGTTTCTGCAGGAGGCCAGAATGAACAAACTAAACACTAACTCTAGGGAGCGCCTTTCGTGTTTCGCATTTTTATAAGTGGTAGCTTGAATCCAGCAAGGAAGATGAAGAAGAAAAAAGGAAGATAAAGAAGAAAGAACTTGTTTTTATTTTAGTCATATGACAAATGACTGGAAACCCAGCTAAGATGATTAAAATGTTGATTAGCCTGACAGTCATAAAGATAAACAAAAAATATGGCTGTGCATGTGCTGAACGTTGTGCTGAATGCCAAGTGGGATGAAACTGCTGTTCTGTAATGGCTGGTGTGAATCTGCAGCTCTGCACACAATATTGTTGAGAACAGCTAAATCTCAGTGAAGTTGTATTCTTGCTTGTGCAATTGTTTTGCTGGTTCCAATAAAATAAATTTATGCTAACAGTTTAAACCTGTTTGAAGTAAAGTTTTATTCCTACACATGTAGTGGAAGTCTACACATAAAGTCTAGACAATTACACTTGAAATGAGTTACATAAAAGTGTATTAAGTATATTTTTTGACAATAAAATACTGTGTTCAAACCAGTATTGTACAGTGTTATCTAGTGCAGTAAAATTCCATTTAGAATAAGAATGTGTGCTTCTGTGACCTCCCTCTTTTCTACCAGTGTGTGGTCAGGCTCCACTGAACACCAAGATTGTGGGTGGTGAAAATGCTGCTCCCGGGTCCTGGCCTTGGCAGGTCAGCTTTCGGATAAAAGGCAACCATTTCTGTGGTGGCAGCCTGATCAATCAGAACTGGTCCTTATCGGCTGCTCACTGTTTCCAAAGGTATATAGGGAGTTATGCATGAGAGAATGTCTAAAATATCCATACAAAAATAATGTTTTTTCCATGTTTATTATGTACAACCTATAAGGTGTCCCATAGTTTACTGTAACCAGTTAATTACTTTTTATTGTAAATATAAAACCTAAGGAAATAAGGGAAGGGTGAAACAAATTACATGGTAATATCAGTCTCACTATATCTGTCTTTCATTTTCAGCATTACTGCACCTGAAATCACAGTCTATCTAGGAGAGGGAAATGGAAATATGCAGGAAAAAAACATTAGTGCCTTTATCATCCATGAAGGCTATAACAGTTCCACCTTTGACAATGACATTGCACTAGTCCATCTCTCCTCTTCAGTGACGCTCAATGATTATGTCACGCCAGTGTGCCTCTCAGCAAGCAACAGTTATTTTCCTGGTGGTACTAATGTCTGGGTCACAGGATGGGGTAAAACCAGTTCTAATAGTAAGTACTCCACATCGAGTGGACTACATGCTTAATTTGTGTGATTTGGAAAAAAAGAATGGATGACGTGAATCATTCCTTGCTTAGGAATATACTTCTTTGATGAAAATCAAGCTTGGTCTACTCATCTAAAAAAACAAGCCAAATTTGTCAAACCAGTAGGTCCACTTTTCCAGCTGGTGTGCTGGTAGATTCAAAGCTTTTGAACAACTGCTACTGATGTAATATCATAAATAGCTTTAATAAAATAACACAAGTTAGGAAATTAGAAAATCTCAAACTCTGGAAGAGAAAGAGGCAGAAAAATATCTTTCCAGCTTGCAAAGAGGGCTTACATGTTTGATAAGCTTGACCTGTGTTTTCATTGCTGGTAGCTGGTCAGACCAACCTTCAATATTCAGCAGGATTCATTATGATGAACATGTTGGTAAAAGTTTATCATGGTTTTCGACAGATCCGGTGCTCCCTCAAACCTTGCAGGAGGTGCAGGTGCCAATTGTCAATAACAGTGTCTGTGCAAATGCATATGGACCTGATATTATCGCAAACAATATCATATGTGCTGGCTTAGCTCAGGGTGGAAAGGACGTCTGCCGGGTAGGAAATTTATAACCTGACATATTAATTCAGGACCCATTGCCATGTGGTAAAAGAGCTGATATGTAGCTAACAGCTTTTTGTATCTGCAGGGTGATTCTGGAGGTCCAATGGTGGTCAAGTACAATGTAACCTGGATTCAGGCTGGGATTGTGAGCTTTGGCTCTAGCAAAGGATGTGCTTTACCTAATTCACCCAGTGGGTACACCAGAGTGTCTCAGTACCAAGACTGGATTAAGAGCAGGATCAGCAACAATCAACCTGGATTTGTTACATACATTGGCAATCACGGCTCCCCCAACTTCTGTCTGTTCCCTTCTTTCTCCATCATCCTCTTTCTCCTCTCCCTCTCCATCTTCTAGTGATGATAGCCAAAGTAAACATTACTGTAGTCTATCTATTTTAAGACAGAAAAAACTTACTTAGCTTTTATCTGTATTTTTTACATTAATACTTAACTTTATTTTCTTTAAAACTACATCTTTATGTGACAGTTTAACTGTGTGTGGAAAAAAAGAGAAAAAACCTAGAACCTTGTGTGTCAACAGCCTCATATGTGCAATGGCCACTTACAGTAATGATTAAGCCAGTTGCATAGTTACTGTCTGTCATTCCCCAGAAGTTTGCTCTACCCTGGTGCTCTGCTGAACCCCCTGTTGCTACTTTTCTCAGTCACAAAACCTTAACAATCCAAAGAGTTTAATAGAAGCATCATTCACTATAATAGAAATCCATAATCTTAAGCTTTTTGTAATCAAACAACCAATTGTTTCTAGTTAGTAATTGTATATTTTTGTATGTGAGTCATACTCTAATATATAAAAATTAACCCATCAGCAGGTTACTGCAACCCAACAGTTTATTAAAACTCAAGGCAAATCCTCAAAATAAAATATGTTTGTGTCAGTTTTTTCCGACTTATAAAGTCTGGCTATCTGACTCTAGCTTTGTGGTAGTTTGAGACCTGTCCAGTGTGTATCCACTTCTCACCTGAAGTCAGTCAGGATTGGCTCCAGCTTCCCCCATGACCCACAATGAATAAGTGGCATAGAAAATGGGGTAATGGATGGATTTTTTCTTTTAATTTAATTTCTAAAAAGTATATATAACAAATGTCTTGAAACAAAATGTATGAAAAGCCAAGAGGAAAAATAATTTTTATATACAATCAAGGGAAAAAGAAAATACACCCTTCTTCAATTCTACATTTTTATTTATCAGGATCTAAATAACAGTTGTGTTGTCCTCACCAACTTCTATAAACAAACAAAGGTGACAGCAAAAAAACACAACAAATTTAATATCTTGTCGTTTTTTCCTAAAAATTACTACACTCTATAATTCAGTAGCATGTAGAACCACCTTCAGCGACAGTAACTTAAATAGTAATAAATGTTTTTGGTGGGAGTTCATCAGTCTCTCACATCATTTAGGAGAAATTTTGACCCACTTTTCTTTACAACATTTCTTGAGTTCATTGATGTTTGAGGGCATTTGTTTATGCACAAGATCTTACCACAGCATCACAATGGCATTGAAGTCTGACATGTCTTTGCCAACACCTTGATTTAGAGAGGAAAACATTTTCACCCAACTTAAGCTGCTGGATAGATTGCCTCAAGATTGCTGGACATTTGTCTGCAGAATATTCTGGCATAAAGTGGAGTTCATCATTGTCTCAATTACTTAAATTTTTCCAAGCCGTGTGTCTGCAAAGCAATCCCAAATCATCACCCCTCCATCACTATCCTTGCATGGGGTGTTTGGGGTTATATTCTGTATTTGGTTTTTGCCAAAGGTGGAGCTGTGCATGATGTCCAAACATCTTAGCCTCATCAGTCCAAAGGATATTGTTCCAGAATTTTTGTGGTACTTTGGTTTGTTCAGTTAATTTCTCTGATTGTGCTGTACACCTGGCTACTAATTACTCTCTTAATTTCATTTGGGTGTAGGTTTTGCTTTGTTTTGTTTTACCTGAAGTTACTTGTTTGTAATGTTCTTGATGAATAAAAACATAGAACTGAAGGAGGGTTTTTTCCCCCTATGACTATATTTGTTCCGGGTCTGAAATTATGTCCCGGCAAATGTAATTGCTATACATTTACTAGGCTACTATAAACTGTTTGTACACAATGCATACAGAAGTTTAGCTACAAGTCAAGCAAGACAGGTATTTGTCAGTTTCACTGAGTTTTATATAAAAAAAAAAACAACAATACACACTGTATGGCATAGAGCTTGCATAGAGACTAGTTGCAGTAAGGGGGTTGTTGGGTAAAAATTGCAGACTACATTTATGCTTCTGAATGGTGATTTAAAAACAAACAATTTTAATTGAAGAATTGTTAAAAAAGAGTTGTCTATGTGGAGTGAGTGGTAATGAACAGCACAACAGTTTTGTACTGGATCTCAGTGAAGCAGTTCGTTTTTTTCTGCAGTCCTTAGTGTATTGGTAGCTATACTCAATACATTGGGCTGTGTTGCAGTGTTTTGATTGGTTGAAATAATTTGGGAACTCTGCAGATGTAAAAGCTTTGTGTTGTCTGAGTGTGAGTGTGGCAGTGACAGCAGGTATCAAAATCTGATCAGGAAACCCTGTTCCACTGGCGCCATCTGCTGGTGGCTGTATGACATTGTGTGTTTGCTGCTGTTTTGTTTGAAAATGACATGATGCTCAGGGGCAGCACGGTGGTGTAGTGGTTAGCACTGATGCCTCACAGCAAATTCAATCAATTCAGGTCTGATCTCCAGGTCGACCAGGGTCTCTTTCTGTGTGAATCAAGAACTACAGCAAACTATTTGTGAATGAAGTATTTTGTAGCTGCACTGATCTATCCTCTTCCTATGTTTTGCCCCAGTCTCACTTGCGTCGCACTTTTTAAGTTATGCACAGTACTTCTACTATCTTTCCTGAATTCTCCTACCCTCCACCTAAGCAGCAGCAAACTGGAAAAAATCAGGTTCGGTAAAAGGGGGAGGACTGATTATTTTTGAGTGTGTGGCAAGCTTTTACATCATATTTTAACTCAATAAGGAATATTCCCCTGGATTGAAGTGACAGAGTGAGCATTCATCATGGTTATTATTTGTATACATACATAATTTGCCTTTTTATGTTTAATTTAATTAATGTATTTAAGTAATATTTTATTTATTCATATATTTATTCTTTGTCCAGAGAGCCAAAGGGGCAGAGGGGGATGGTTAGATGAGCTTATTTAGACATTGTATTGGGGTAGATGGTCAAGTCAAGTCAAGTCAAGTCAAGTGGCTTTTATTGTTATTTCAGCCATATACATGTAATACAGTGTACAGTGAAACGAGACAGCGTTTCTCCAGGACCAAGGTGCTACATACAAGACAACAGCTTTAGCGCTGGGGGAGAATGTGCACTCCGATAATAAATACAGAGACGTTGGAAAGTGGTTGTTTTGGTTGTTAGGGGCCGACTCGCCGCACTTCCGCTTCCTCACACATCGCTCTCGGCACACCGCTTCCCGGCACACCGCTACTCGGCACACCGCTTCCCGGCACACCGCTTCTCGGCACACCCCCCCTCCCCGGCCGCCGGCATCAGGCCACACCAAGAAACTGGAGGCCTGGTCTCCATGGCAACCCGAGGACGCAAAACGTTTCCAATAGGTCTTTCCTACACGTCGGTGTTTTAGTATTTCTTTATGTCCAATAATGTTTCTCGTAGGTAGACATGAACACCGTCTATTTGGTGTCCATGTGCCGTCGGTGTCACGCCAAAAAAACAAAAATAAAACAAAATAAAACAAAAAGGCACGATTTTCAGATCCGGAGTGGCCGCTGCGAGATGCTTATGATTTTCACTGTTTTATATTTCTTTTCTTTTCTTTACAGTTGTTAAATACTTTTTTACTGGAAAAAGGTTAGTGAAAATACATTGCATAAAACATCTTGCAGTGCTATAGAGAAGCAGATTCAGAAGTTTTGAGAAGGCAAATATCATCTCGCTCTCTTTCTCTCAGCACCGATAGATGATGAGACAAAATATGAAATTTATATGATGACTTAAATGAATTTGATCGTACAGAGAAAAGACCTGTGCATAGTGACAAATGGGGAAATTTTAATGGAGATGTGACACAAGATCATTTACATAGATAATTATATGAAAATATTCTTTCATATACACTGTCTCACTGCTTCATTTAATTTCAGTTCAGTTCAAAATGATTTATTAAGTGAACTTTACTACAAACATTTTCATAAAGTAGTTTAACCGAAATTTAGTTATAAGGAAGTGCTTCCTGCCATGAAATAATGAAAGAATGAAAGATATTTGCTTGATTGTATGTTTGGTATATTGTTTGGTGATGTCAAGTCAACTTTTCTTTCACCTAGTACTTATAAGTTGAAGAGGCTGGTAGGGGGAACTAGTTCTAGGGAAGAAACCTCATGTATTATGTAAGCAGGCAGTGCAGGTTGGGGAGGTTACAGTTTGGGATATATGAAGAAGTAAAAGCAAAATTCTAATACATTTAAAGACACAGGACTTCAGGAGACAGAAGACAACCTGAAACCAGAGGGGAGACAGCATCATGGAGATTAATTTGTGGAAAGGTGTGTGCGTTGTATGTGCTCTACTTCTTAATGCTACAGGTAGGTGTAAAGTACTGATTCTGATTAATATTACATTCAACCTATCATATATTTAAAGCAGGTGACTACAGGTGAAAGGCATTAAAAAAAGGGTTGCACTTGAATTCAATGAGCTGTCCAGAATGATCCACTCTTCTACAAATGTTTGTAAATGCAGATTGCATGGCTGGGTGCTTGATTTTATCACCTTTGTCAATAGATCTTAATGAAACACCTGAATTCAATGATTAAGAGGTGTGTGTGTGTGTGTGTGTGCAAGCATGTCTGAAATATAACATTACATGACTATACCAAGTGGCTGCAGTTTAAGTACATTTCTAAGTTGTTAAATTTAGGTAATGCCGTGGTCACTAGTGAACATCTGAAAACTATGAAAAAAAACCTTTTGCTTTCTAACATCCTTGTTTCTACAGCTGAAGGTAGAAACTTTATGGTTGACATAATAGTACTTTAAAGTAGTAGTCGTAGTAGTTTGGAAGCACTACTATTGGAATTTGGAAGTGTAATTCTTATTCTCTGTAAACCTGCATATGCTCTCTTAACCTCTTTGCATAATTAGGTTTTAATATATAAACTAGAAGGCAGGTAGTTTCTTATGCAATGTTAATGGAATTGTAATATATTAAATTTACTCTAATAAAATAATTGTTTTACTGCATGACAAAGATATTAGGAAGTATTGCAGATGATTAACAGTAAAAATAGCTTTGAAATTCAGTTAATTTGGTGTATTTACTATATTTATTGTTTTATGTCATTGACATTGACCCATATTCCTTACCCAAGCTGTTCTAGGTACACTGTATGGCCAAAAGTATTTGAATACTGGACCGTCATATGTGGGCCTTCCTTAAAATGTTGACTCAAACTGAAAAATTGTACAAAATTGTATGTCTTTTTATGCTGTAGCTTTACAATTTCCTAATACACTAGATAATAGAATCTCCCTTATTCAGGTTTATCAGGATTTTTTTACAATAGTAAAATACAGAAGCAATAGGTGGAGTTTGACATTTGCACTGAGGGGCAAATGTTTTTAAACTGACGTCAGTACACAGTCTAATTACTGCATGGCATGTTATTCATAGGCCATACATACAGTCACAAGACAACAGTGTCAAGCTGGCCATAAAGCCATAAAGAGATAAATTCATTCAAAAAACAGTGTTAAACTTCCTCATATTAGTTCTTGCTGTGTAAATGTTAAATGTTAAATCTAAATATTTAATATAAATCTAAAGGTTAAATGTTAAATTTAAATCTTAAATGTTAAATCTAAATGTAAAATGTAAATGTTTAATGTTAAATATAAATGTTAAAAATAAAAATAAATAATAAATGTCAAATCTAAATTTTGTACTCTAAATGTTTAAATTCTCTAAATGTTCATGCAATTATTTTATTTTATTGCAATACTTTAAAATATTTATATAGGCTAGCATAGGGGGAGCCATGCCCCCCATCCCCCCACCCCCAGCACCATGCACAAGCAGTAACATCCTCATTCTAGAGAGAGCCTAAACTTAATTCATTAATAGACTATCCCTAAGACAGGTTTCTGAGGATTTTTTAAATTATAATCTACAAAGTTATAAATAAAATAGCAAACCTCTCAGAGATTGTTAAACAGAGCATTGAGTATTGTGTCTCTCTCTGTTTTCTAGGCTCAGTCTCCCAGCTGAATGGTAAGTTCTTGATCAAGCAGCACACACACACACACACACACACACACACACACACACACACACACACACACACACACACACACACACACACACACTTGCATCAAGCATAGAGGTTAGATACCAGTTTGTGATCTAAAATGTTAACAAAGTTCAATTCAGTGTTAACTTTGTAATTAATTTCATGAATGAATGAGTCAGCAATACAGCCCTGATACATAGCTACAATATGTGTTCATTTTAACACTTTTTCAGTGCTGAGTAACATTAATTTCACTCTCAAGAAGGTGTTAATGCTTTAAATCAGTGACAGTGTTGATTTAACTATTAATAATATTTGCAATTATCAATCAATTCAATATAATTCAATTTATTTTTATATAGCACTTTTAAGAACAGACATTGTCACAAAGCAGCTTCACAGAAGTATATAAATTCTGAATATAAATTTATGAATGTATAAATTTATCTATATATATCCCTAATGAGCAAGCCTACGGCGACGGCGACAAAGAAAAACTCCCTGAGATGACAAAAGGAAGAAACCTTGAGAGTAATCTGACTCAAAAGGGAACCCATCCTCAGTCATTCAATCCTTTCTCCATGTAATGTAATCTGTTAACAGTGTTGATTGCTAAGCAACATGACAGGCTAATATTATTGCATTCTGTGGACAGAACATTGGGTGAAGTGCAGTATTAATTTTGTTAATAAAAATTTTGACAATAAATATTCGTTGACCACCTTTTACTCCATGACTAAATTGCACTGACAACATAAATGAAAATATTTGATAAAGAAAATTACAGCGAAATCTCTGTTCATTATGCCCTTACGAGTAAAGGCGAGATGAAACAGTTGTCTCTGTTCAGACGGACAACCTAGTTAAGTATTCACTTTTGAATAATATATGAAAGAAGTACTTTACTAATCCCTAATCAGCTGCCGGGTGGAAACCTCATACCTCCATATGTGGTCAGTTTTATTTTTTTGATAAATCGATGCTATTGGTCACCCTTCACATTTGTCTGTGCGTTTTACAAAAATGTAACTAATGAAACGTATTAAAAATAGCTTGTGACTAAATCTCATGACTCCACTGGTTCCTCAAACTGTCAGAAAAACCTCAAAGCTCCACTCTGCCTCTATGTGAATGAAGTGCCGCACACACACAGCAGAGATGTCTGGGGGCTCTGGTTGTTTGCAATGCAAGTGCTGCAATGTAAAGCTAAATAAGGAACTGAATGTTAGTACAACATGTTATTTTCTCAAGAAACACTAAGTCTTTAAAGGCACAAAAAAAAACAGGCTTGGTTGGAGTGCAGTTTAATAGTGATGCATGGGTCATGTCTTTAATGAAGGCTGTCATTCAACAATAAAGAACTCAATTTGGAACAATTCATCTGTTTACCATAGGGGTATGCTTTGCAATCAATGTATCACGCAAGGATTAAAAAACCTTGACCTGCGCATCACTATGGTTTAGTTTCACATTTATGGTCTATAGCCAATACTGTCTTCAGTATCCTGTTCATAGCACTATAACAAGAGATCATTGATAACAAGAAGCTATTATTACTATTTTCTACATTATAGAACAATACTGAAGACATCAATACTATGACTCATATGAAACATATATGGATTATGTGGTAAACAAAGAAGTGTTAAAACACTTCTTCATTACCTTGATGACAGCTTTGCACACTACTGGCATTATCTTAAGCAGCTTAATGAGGTAATCACCTGGAATGCTTTTCAAATAACGTGCATGCCTTGTCAAACGTTAATTAGTGTAATGTCTTGCCTTCTTAATGCGTTTGAGATCATCAGTTGTGTTGTGTCAAGGAAATGTTGGTAAATACAGTAAATGGTCCTATTCTACAACTGTATACTGCATATTATGTTCGAGAACCACTCAACTAAAGAGAATGGACAGTCCATCATTACTTTAAGACATGAAGTGTCTTTTAAGTAATAAAAATAAAGAAAAAACATTGAATTAGAGGATGCGTCCAGACTTTTGACTGATACTGTGGGTAAAAATAATAAAAATAAATAAGCTGATAATAAAATAAAGTGGAGAATGTACCATAGTAGAACCAAAGTCAAAAACCATATTGCTGTTGCCGTACTTGCAGCAACAAAAGTAGGGTGGGCAAAATCATGCTTGTAACAATAGAAAACCAGCCTTAAAGATGTAGTGTGTAAGCTTTAGGGGGATCTATTAGCAGAAATGGAATATAGTACTCATAATTATGTTTTCATTACTGTATAATTACCTTCTGAGAATAATTGTGTTAAACAATAAGCTTAGAACGAGCCTTTCATATCTACATAGGGAGTGGGTCCTCTACCACAGAGCCTGCCATGTTGCCCTGCCACACTTCTACAGTAGACCAGAATGGACAAACTTAACACTGGCTCTATAGAGCACCTTTAAAGTTTCACATTTTTACAAGTGGTAGCTTGAATCCAGCACCGGAAGGAAGACGAAGAAAAAAGGAAGCAGATGAAGAAGGAAGTTTTATATGACAAATGATTGGAAACTCACCTAAAAAGACTGAAATGTTGATTGGCCTAACAGTCACTAAGATAAACAAAAAATGTGGCCAGTTCATGCACTGAACACTGCGTTGAATGCCACTGGGATGAAACTGCTGTTGTGAAATGGCTGGTATAAATCTACAGCTCTGCAGACAGATATTAATGAGCTAAATGTCAAGAAAAAGACAATAAATATGCAAAGATAAAAAATCAGTAGTTTAAAAATGTGGATTTAGATTAAATTTTTACAGTAAAATGCTGTGTTCAAACCATCATGATTAACCATTCTGTTTTTGTGCCCTTTAATATCGTATCCCACATTTTGTTTATGGAAGAATAATTATAGTACAGACAAATTATTCTGTATCAAAGAACCTTACAATAATATAGCTACTATATTGGAATAATACTGTAAAACATATAAAACATATTTTTACCTTAAATTTATAAGTAGTATGATGCAGCAAAGGAGGCTCATCTTACTAATTTAGCAATTGTCATCCTAAAAAGTGATAAAATAGAATAGAATAAAAAACAGTTATTTTAGTGAAGAAGCCAGGGTAAACAGGGTATAACAGGTTTAAACTCAAGCTAAAGCTAGATGGAACTAGATAATGTAAACTAGCTAAGGAGTTAATGTTTATTAAGCTCCAGGGCTCATTGGGTTTTTGACACATTTGAATTAATATACAATGTATATGTGACAATAAAAGATTTAAAACAACAATATATAATATAACTGTATATTATAACTTCCATTAACAAACTTAATAAGAATGCTATTAATACTAATTAGATAAATACTTGGCAACTCTGCTACCAGTAAATTATTGTTTAGTGGCTGTTTTAGTGCAGTAAAATTCCAGTTAGTATAAGAATGTGTACTTCTGTGACCTCCTCCTTTTCCACCAGTGTGTGGTCAGGCTCCACTGAACACCAAGATTGTGGGTGGTGAAAATGCTGCTCCCGGGTTTTGGCCTTGGCAGGTCAGCTTTCAGACAAAAGGCAACCATTTCTGTGGTGGCAGCCTGATCAATCAGAACTGGGCCTTATCAGCTGCTCACTGCTTCCAAAGGTAAATAGTAAGTTATGCTTGAGAAAATGTCTGAAATATTCGTACAACAACAATGTAGCTTTGTTCCTTGTTCATTGTGAGCAATCTATAAGGTGTCCCATAGTTTACTTTAACCAGTATATTACTGTTTATTGCAAATAGAAAACCTAAGGAAATAAGGAAAGGGGTACAACAAATTACATGGTAATATAAGTCTCATTATCTCTTCCCTTAATTTTCAGCATTACTGCACCTGAAATCACAGTCTATCTAGGAGAGGGAAATGGAAATATGCAGGAAAAAAGCATTAGTGCCTTTATCATCCATGAAGGCTATAACAGTTCCACCCTTGACAATGACATTGCACTAGTCCAGCTCTCCTCTTCAGTGACGCTCAATGATTATGTCACGCCAGTGTGCCTCTCAGCAAACAACAGTTATTTTCCTGGTGGTACTAATGTCTGGGTCACAGGATGGGGTTTGACCAATTTTACTAGTAAGTAATCAACACCTTGTTGGACTGCATGCTTAATCCGTTTATTTCAATGATTTTAAAACAAAAAAAAATAAATAAATTGTTCTTTGCTTGGTAGTATTCTTCCTTGCTGAAAATCAAGCTTGGTCTACCAAGCTAACTAAACAAGCCACATCTCAAACACTGGAAGAGAAAGGAGGCTGAAAATGTCTTAACAGCTTGTAAAACTGGATTACCAGTTTCACTAGCTTGGCCTGTTTTTTCATTGCTGGTAGCTGGTCAGACCATCCTTCAATATTCAGCAGGGTTCATTATGATGAACATGTTGGTAAAATTTTATCATGGTTCTCGACAGATCCGGTGCTCCCTCAAACCTTGCAGGAAGTGCAGGTGCCAATTGTCATTAACAGTGTCTGTGCAAATGCATATGGACCTGATATTATTACAGACAATATCATATGTGCTGGCTTAGCTCAGGGGGGAAAGGACGTCTGCCTGGTAGGAAATCTAAAACCTGTCTTATTAATTCAGGACCCATTGCCATGTGCTAAAAGAGCAGCTATGTAGCTAACAGCTTTTTGTATCTGCAGGGGGACTCTGGAGGTCCAATGGTGATCAAGTACAGTGGAACCTGGATTCAGGCTGGGATTGTGAGCTTTGTCTCTAACAAAGGATGTGCTTTACCTAATACACCCGGTGGGTACACCAGAGTGTCTCAGTACCAAGACTGGATTAAGAGCAGGATCAGCAACAATCAACCTGGATTTGTTACATACTCAACTGGCAATCACGACTCCCCCAACTTCTGTCTTTTCCCTTCTTTCCCCATCATCCTCTTTCTCCTCTCCCTCTCCATCTTCTAGTGATGATAGCCAAATTAAAAACACAAACACAACCAAAGCAAGTAAGCTAACATTACAGTAGTCTATCTATTTTGAGACCACAGTTTAAGAAAAACCATATTTACCTTTTATCTGCATATTTTATTTGAATACTTTATTTAAATAAATTTAAAAAACCTATATTTTTGCAGTTTAAGTGTATGTGAAACAAAGAGACAAAACCTAGAACCTTCGGTGTGAAGAGCCTGAACACTTATAGAGTATAATGATTAAGCCAGTTGCATAGTTACTGTTTGTGATTCCACACTTTATTAAAACTCAAGACAAAAAATTGGTTTGTGTCAGTTTTTTTCTAACTTATATAGTCTGCATAAATATTCAAAAGCACATTTAAGCTATTTGTTTATAGATATGCCTAAACACAAGACCACTTTAGTCATGAGTTTTTTCCTTTGGATGGCACAATGGTATGGTGGTTAGCAAGAAGGATCTGGGTTTGATCCCCAGGTAGACTGGGGGCCTTTCTGTGTGGAGTTTGCATGGGTTTCCTCTGGGTACTCTGGTTTCCTCCCACAATCCAAAGACATATGGTTTAGTTGAACTAGCCAGAACTGGAACTGAAACTAGAACTGGCTAGTCTAAATTGCCTATAGTTGTGAATGGCTGTCTGTCTTTAGCCTTGCGATAGATTGTTGACCTGTCCAGGGTGTATCCACGTCTCATCTAAAGTCAGCTGGGATTGCCTCCAGCTTCCCCTGTGATCTGCAATGAATAAGTGGTATAGAAAATGGGTGGATGGATGGATTTTTCCTTTCAATTTAATTTCTGAAAAGTATAGATAACAAATGTTTTGAAACAAAATGTCTGAAAAGCCAAAGGGAAAATAAATGTCATGTCATGTTTAATATACAGTCATGGGGGAAAAAAAATTCAATTCTGTGCTTATTTACCAGGACCTAAATAACAATTGTGTGGTCCTCACCAACATTCATAAACAAACAAATTACCTCAGATGACAACAAAAATCAGAACAGACTTCCTAGTCATTTTTTCAGTTTTCAGTTTATCAGTCTCAGGTCACTTTGGAGAAATTCTGATCCACCTTCTTTACAACATTGTTTCAGTTCATTGATGTTTGAGGGCATTCATTTATGCACAGCTCTCTTAAGATCCACAGCCTCTTGGAGGTGTTGAAGTTTGGATTTCTTTAGCCATTCAGATGTTGTTTTGCTGGTGTGCTTGGAATCATTGTCCTGTTGCATGACCCTATTTCAGCCCAGCTTAAGCTATTGGATTTGTCTCAGCAATCTTTTGGTATAAAGTGGAGTTCATCATTGTCTAAATGACTGCAAGCAGTCCCAGGTCCTGTGACTGCAAAACAAACCCAAATCATCACCCCTCCACCACCATGCTTTATAATTGGTATGAGGTGTTTGATTGTACACTGTGTTTAGTTTTTGCCAAACATGGCACTGTGCATGATAACCAAACATATACAACTTGGTGTCATCAGTCCAAAGAATATTCTTTCAGAACTTTTGAGGTTTGTTCAGATGCAATTTTGCAAACCAGCCATATTATTATTTGGAGGGAAAAGGCTTTTTCCTAGATAGGCTTCCATGATAGTGTTCAGTCTTTTTCTGATTGTGCTATCATGAACATAAACATAAACATTTAATGTGGTGGGTAATTTTATGTCAGAACAGCAGATATTGAATAAAATTTGTTGCCATGAACTCTTACATCTTTTCACTGATCAGTCTGGTGAAATGGTTTAATAAAACTAGTAAACCTGAAAAATTACAACTTTGTATCTCTAATAATTTTTTTGAGTTATGAAAATGTAAAGTATTTTATTTATATTATTTATATATTATTTATTATTATTATTTAAATAATTGTAACAAAAATTACTTTGAGTGCATTTTTATTAAATTTAGAGCTTAATATCTGAAGAATTAAACTAGCTGGAGGCATCAAACTTTCACATGTAACTTTACACAAGATACATTTTGTAGATTACAAAAAGATGTATAGATATAGATTGGGAGGGTTACTTTAAAAATGTATTCCGATACAGTTTCTAATTACCTGCTAAAATGTAGTCAGTAACTTAATCTAACTACCACAAAATTAAAGTAATGTAACTGATTACTTTCTGTCACTTTTGGATTACCTCAATACCTAATATGAGGATGATGAAACCATTTTCTCAGCTAGAAGGCAGAAATTGCATATATATATGTATAAAAGAGATCATTATTTAAAAATATTTATTTGCAGCAGTACCATAGCCATGGCCAAAAGTTCTGAGAAAGACATAAATATAAATTTTCACTAAGTCTGCTGCCTCAGTTTTTATGATGGCAATTTGCATATACTCCAGAATGTTATGAAGAGCGATCAGATGAATTAATTGCAAAGTCCCTCTTTTCCATGAAAATGAACTTAATCCCAAAAAAACATTTCCACTGCATTTCAGCCATGCAACAAAAGGACCTGCTGACATCATTTCAATGATTGTGTCATTAACACAGTTGAGAGTGTGGACTAGGACAAGGCTGGGGATCACGATGTCATGCTGACTGAGTTAGAATAGCAGACTGGATGCTTTAAAAGGGTGGTGTTTGAAATCATTGTTCTTCCTTTGTTAACCATGGTTAGCTGCAAGAAAACGTGCAGTCATCATTGCTTTGCACAAAAAGGGCTTCACAGGCAACGATAGTGCTAGTAAAATTGCACCTAAATCAACTTTTTATTGGATCATCAAGAACTTCAAGGAGAGAGGTTCCATTATTGTGAAGGCTTCAGGGCACCCAAGAAAGTCCATCAAGCACCAGAACAGTTTCCTAAAGTTGAAAGTTAAAGCACCACCAATGCAGAGCTTGTTCAAGAATGGCATCAGGCAAGTGTGCATCTGCACGCACAGTGAGGCGAAGACTTTTGGAGGATGGCCTGGTGTCAAGAAGGGCAGCAAAGAAGCCACTTCTTTCCAAGAAAAATCATCAGGGACAGACTGATATTATGCAAAAGGTACAGAGATTGGACTGCTGAGGACTGGGGTAAAGTCATTTTCTTTGAGGAATCCCTTTTCCAATTGTTTGGGGCATCCGGAAAAAAGATTGTCCGGAGAGGAATAGGTGAGCGCTACCATCAGTCCTGTGTCATGCCAATAGTAAAACATCCTGAGACCATTCATGTGTGTGGTTGCTTCTTAGCCAAGGGAGTGGGCTCATTCACAACTTTGCCTAAGAACACAGCCATGAATAAAGAATGGTACTAAAACTTCCTCCGAGAGCAACTCTAACCATCCAAGAACAGTTTGGTGACGAGCAATGCCTTTTCCAGCATGATGGAGCATCGTGCCATAAGGCAAGAGTGATAATTAAGTGGCTTGGGGAACAAAACTTTTAAATTTTGGGTCCATAGCCAGGAAACTCCCCAGACCTTAATCCCATTGATAACTTGTGGTCAATCCTCAAGAGGCGGGTGGACAAACAAAAACCCACAAATTCTGACAAACTCCAAGCACTGATTATGCAAGAAAGGGCTGCCATCAGTCAGGATTTGGCCAGAAGTTGATTGACAGCGAATTGCAGAGGTCTTGAAAAACAAGGGCCAACACTGCAAATATTGACTTTTTGCATAAACTTAATGTAACTGTCAATAAAAGCCTGTGACACTTATGAAATGCTTGTAATTATACTTCAGTATACCATAGAAACATCTGACAAAAAGATCTAAAAGCACTGAAGCAGCAAACTTTGTGAGAACCAATACTTGTGTCATTCTCAAAACTTTTGGCCATGGCTGTACAATCAGCACTACTACAGAACTTTTCCTTAACTAAGATTAATTAAAAAGCAGTTCACTAATTACAACATTTGTGTTATTTTTCAGATAATCTGTCACAGCTTAAAAATATTATAAAGTACTCTTTATAGTGCTCATGTGCTGCTCATAAGCATTATATATGAATGGTACTGAATAAACACTCAGACTAACTCAAGGTGACAGTCTGTAACGGGGCCGGCTCTACATTGGGGCAAGAGGGGGCAACGCCCTCTTAAACAAACATCCTGCCCCCTTAAATCAAACTTTTTGAAGTTGAGAAAGAAAATAATAGATTACCCACAAACTGAATATGGACAAGATTTACTACAGTAGCTGAAAACTCCACTGGAAAAGGCACAAATGAGATGATAGTTTTCACCTCTTGTTTGCTCTTTCCCTCCGTACTCTGTGTGCACTGATCCCCCACTCACCCGCCCCCCAGCTAAACATCCAATCACTGTTAGTATGTAAATGACCCGGCGTCAGGTTTCTCAGTAGGCAGGGCAGAGCAAGCAGGGAAACAGGAGACTGTTGTTGTAGAGTGGCTTGAGGAGAAAGGAGACTGGTGCTGTTCAGTTGCAAACAGAGAGTTCAGTTCCTTGCGAAACAAACAAGCTTAAAACAAGACAAAAAGACAAAAAAAAAGAAGAAAAAAGTGAAAATGTTCTGTTCTAAATCTGTTGTGTTCTACAAATTAATTTGAGAAATTAGTTACAAATTAGTAGGAAAATACATGGTGAATTGTTTTTGTTTTTTTAATTACTATGCCAACCCTTTTTAGTTTTGTAAATATTGGCTATATTGAGAGGTCTTATTTTATTCTAACTTTATTTTGCAAATTTATTTGAGAATTAGGCCATCCAAGTAAGATAAATTTTATGTTGTTGGTTGTAAAGATCTGGATGGATATTTTATTTTATTCTTTATTTTTATTATTATTTTTTAATTCAGTTTTTCAGTTTTATTTTTCAAGACTTGGTGAATTGATATTTTTTTTATAACTTGGCCTACCCTTTTTAGTTTTGTTAATATTGGCAATAGTGAGAAGTGTTATTGTTGGGTTCGAATATATTTTATATAGGCCATCCAATTAAGGTAAATGTCATGTTTTTAGTTGTTATAATCTGATGAGGAATATTTTATTTAATTTTTTGTTGTTTTATTTTTCGGTTTTCCCCCTGAGGGATTGCCACCTTATCATGGTCAGGGGGTTTGCGTGCCTCAGTGACCCTAAGAGCTACACCAGCAGAAGCTTAGCCTTTAGGTGGGACACCCACATTGGACAGATCTTAGGGTAGAGGCCTGACAAAGTGCAATCCAATTACATGACAAAAACAGTTATCCAGAGCACCCTCAACCCCACCCCACCCCTTTCCCGCCTCCTTCACCACCATGTGACCCTTCACATTTCTGTCTGCCCCCTCATATATGCCTGTCTAGAACCGACCCAGGTCTGTAACATACCTCTTTTACTGCAGAATCCTTTTTTAATCACTTTTTGCAGCTGTGTGTCTGTATTTTAAGCCATGATATGTTCTAATTTCGAATAGACAAATTCAAAATAATGATAAAAATAATATAATTATAATATCATATCAGTTGCATGTTCCTCTCACTGAAACTCTCTGATGCTAAGTTCATTTTGCTTGCTGTGTTCACATATAATGTGAATCATTTTCAGTGTGTGGAATCTATTCTAAAGATTTGCATTTGACTCTCAGTTTTCAATGCCCCTGATTAGTGAATCGACTCTTTTTGGTATCGACTTGTGAACCGAAAGCAGGGTCGGAAAAATAGGCTAGTTTCGCTAGTTGCTGCTTAACAAAACATAACAAAGTTGTTCTGGACAATTCAAGCAGGAACATCATGCTACACCTCAAATCCCCACAAACAAATGATAATATTACTCACATTAAAATACAAGTTATATCATGAGGTCAGCAGGGTAGTGTACTGTAAAGAGTTTCCATACTGTACATGCCTGGGCAAAAAAAATGAGGCAAACCCAGTATTGCAAAACATTAAGCTTTTAATGGTCTCAACAAAAATCACTGGGCAGAAAATTAAGAACTTAAAAAAGCTCTCCTGAGACCTGGGCCTTCTTTTGCTCTTTTGTCAATCTTTTGTCAATTTAAAACTTCTAAACAGCCATCTAGATGGAATTTAAACCAAATAGTTATCAACAAATTTACTTCTCAAACTGTGACCACAAACACCAATACATGAATAAGTTGCTGCCTTCAAAATCAATCACTTTGTCCCAAGCTGGAACTAATGACAGACATTGTGAACAATGTGAAATAAATAAATGATTTGTGGGCTGCGTGAATTAATTAGCTTTCTTGCGCAATAATTAAAAATATGACTCCATTTGTTAATATACAGTGTATGTTCTTGTGGCTCAGACATGCAGGACCAAAAGCCTTCTGTCCATTTCTGCTGATTTGGAGAAATTCTTCTGCGACTCAAACTGATCAGATAACACCAAGTACCTGCAAGGTCATGACAGCACAAAAATGTGTCTGTATAGTCAAAGATTCAAACACGCTTCAGAAAACCACTTCTGTCAACAACAGGCATGGATAAAATACTGACAATTTATAAAAGCAAAAAAATTTAACTACTTTTAACCACAAAAATAGAAATACATTTTTATATACTTTTATTATTATAATATACTTTATATAAAATTTTATATACTTTAATTATTTCTAAACCTTTTATAAGCTACTTATAAAGTTTAAATTCAGTCTGTCTAAATTTGCTGTTCATAGGCATGACTAAAGCTATGTAGTGAATTAATCACAAGTGAAATATCCTGTAAAAAAAATGATATTTACCATTAGTCAGAAATTTGACTTGCTACATAGCCAGTTATGTTAACTATTGGTATTCATGTTAGTTTAACCTGTCATTAGCAAACTTAGCTCGCTTAAAGGCCCACTATGTAGTATTAAGTGGGATCTATTAGCTGAAATAGAAAGTAATATAATATTCATAAGTATGTTTTCATTAGTGTATAATTACCTGTAAATTCAAATCATTGCTTTTTCTCAAGCTTACAATAAGCCTTTTATATCCTAATAGGAAGCAGGCCCTCTTCTGCAGAGCTGCCATGATACACCGCTACAGTGACCCAGAATGGGCAAACCTTTAGAAAGAACCTTCCGCATTTCACATTATTACAAGTGGTAGCAAAAATCCAGAAAGAAGCATTGGAACGATGACAAAGAAGAAGAAAGGAAGACAAGGAATTACAACCCGAATTCCGGAAAGGTTGGGACGTTCTTTAAAGTTGAATAAAATGAAAACTAAAAGACTTTCAAATCACATGAGCCAATATTTTATTCACA
>JAQQZR010014277.1:0-24134 GCA_030068235.1 Notoglanidium macrostoma
CGCTTGTGGAGTTTGTGACAGTTAGATGCAGACCCTTTTATTTACCATGGGAATTCACTGCTGTATTTATTATCGGACTGTACATTCCCCCCAGCGCTAAAGCTGCTGTCTTGTATGTAGCACCTTGGTCCTGGAGAAACACTGTCTCATTTCACTGTACACTGTATTACATGTATATGGTTGAAATGACAGTAAAAAGCCACTTGACTTGACTTGAGTAGGAGATTATTACAAGAACTTTTATAACTGCAAGAGATAAGAAAATGAAGCAATAAAACTAGGTGTAGTCAAGTCCATAGTACACAGATACATCTATTCATGTTAACTGCCATATTACTTTTTATTTATTAATATTAAAACATTCTATTCATTAACTAAAGTGAAACTAAAAGAAAGATACTGTATATAGCTATGAGGGTGAGTAATGTTTTTAAACTTTGGGGCCTGTTAGTGACACAGAAAGTTAAATAAAAGCTCTTTAAGATTTTAAAGGTTCCTCTGTGCAGTTTGGTCCTTCACCTTGCTGTTCACTCAGTGCTGAACCAGAATATGAGAAGAGTCTTCATGATATCCTTACACATTCCCTGTTTAACACCAAGGAAGAGCTGCTGTCTGAGTACAGTGTCATTGACGGGTTGTGCACCAAATCTAGTGGAACCCGCATCATCATCTGGAACCTGTGCAGGTGAACCCCCTGAACATATATACTGCTGAATAGTGAATTGTGAATTGGAATAGTAAATTGCCTTGTACATTTATACCATAATATGTACCAAATGCTTCCACTTAAAATTATTCTGTTGAAGAACATCTTCAGGAGAATTGGAATTTGACTTCACAGAGGATCACTATGACATCCAGATTCATGTTGACATGTACAAGAGCACCAGGGAGATAAACAAGCTCCAACCTGAAGGTTGCATGTCAGTGCCTGAGAGTGAATATTCACTGCGGGTGAGAATCTAACCACTGAATGTTGAAATAATCGATTGTTAGAATTACCTGGTTTAGTTTATAGAGATAACAGGGTTCTTTCACAAAGCAGGATTTGAGACTTAACCAGTTTGAGTTTCATTATTCTTTGGTTCCAGAAACAAATCTGATCAGTTAACATCAGGTGGAAGGAGAAACAGGAACTCGAAATCAGAGACAATCAACAAAGAAAACATAAATGCACATAGAAAACATAAATGCACATAGAAATGGAAAAATCTTACAATGAGTGATAGAGAGGTCTATCTAAGTATTTGGACAGGGACACAGTTTTCATAATTTTGCCTCTGTACACCATCACAATGGATTTTAAATGAAGCAATAAAGATGGGATTGAATGTAGATTTTCAGCTATAATTCAGGGGGTTCAACAAAACCATTAACATATTAACGATTTATGAATTACAGCCATTTTTTCAAAGACCCTCCATTTTCACAGGATCAAAAGTAATAGGACAAACTAACAATTATAAATATGATCATAATAGTGTACATAATAATAACTGGATGCAAGGCCTTTACAATCACTGAGTGCCTGAGGTCAAGAACCCATGTACATCACTAAATACTGAGTCGTGAGATGATTTGGCAGGCCTTTACTGCAATCACCTTCAATTGCTGCTTGTTTTTGGGTCTTTCTGCCTTCAGTTTTATCTTCAGAATGTGAAAAGCATGCTCAATTGGGACGACTGACTTGACTTTTAAGAACATTCCATTTCATTGCTTTAAGAAGCTCTTGGGTTGCTTTCACTGTATGTTTTGGGTCATTATCCATCTGTACTGTGAAGTGTTGTTTTGCAAATGTTTACAGCATTTGACCGAATCTGAGCAGGAAGTATAGCTCATAACACTTCATCCTTCTACTTCTATCAGCAGTCACATCAGCAATAAACCCCAGAATTCCTTTGGCAGCCACATATGCTCATGTCCACTGTGTTTGGCAGATGATGTGGTATGTTTTGCATCATGAGCCCTTACTTTCCTTCACCATACACTTCTCTTCCCTTCATTCTGGTACAACTTAATCTTGGATTTTATCTGATCAAGGAATCGTGTTCCAGAGCTCGGCAGGCTTTCTAGTAAAGTCTAATCTGGTCTTTCTGTTCTTCAGGGTAAATAGTGGTTTGCATCTTGAGGTAAATCCTCTGTATTTACATTCAACTATACAGATACAGTCCTCTCCAAAAGTATTGAGGACTTGTTAAAACAATCAATCTAACAGGGCACACCTGGGTTCTTGAAACCATTTCCTTCCCAATATGCACTCAGTAATCAGGACACAGGTTCCAGGAACGAAGTGATAGGGTGTGAAGTTATTTACAGCAAATATTACAACACTATAACTTGGGTTGGAGGTCTTTGCAGGTATGCACACACGCTAGTTGGCATTCAGTTGTTTTGGAACTGCCTTTGGGGGTCATTCAGTGTTAATAGAAGGACAGTATGTAATAACTCGCATTATTGTGAACTAAGCTGCAATTTTATTCTTTCAATGGGCACAGTGTGCTTCAGAGCCATTCTGAGCAAGGGCAAATACTACTATTGACTATTAGGTATCTCTTGATTGTAGACTTTGACAATGATAAACCCACCTCTTTGAGAGTGTTCTTGAATTGGCAATATGTTGTGAAGGGGTTCCTCTTTACCAAGGAAAGAATCCTATTATCATCTACTTTATTTGCCTTCTTTGGTCTTCCAGACCTTTTTATGTTGTTGAGCACACCAGTGCATTCCTTCTTTTTAATAATGTACTAAATTTTTTATTTGTCCACTCCTAAAGTTTCTGCTATATCTCTTATAGGTCCGTTGGTCTGTTTTTTTTTTTTAGCTTAATGATGGCCTCCTTAACTTGAATTGATACCTAGTTGGACTGATGTTGATATTGAGAGTTACCATAACCAGCTGCCAAATGTAAATTCAGTACTCTGAATCAACTCCAGAAATTTTATCTCTTTAATCTGTCATGAACTAATAAGGAAACTGGCCATAAAACTGCTGATCAGTTGATTGTCTAATTACTTTTGAGTCTATGAATGTGGAGAAACTTGGCTGTAATTCCTAAACATTTACTGTGAAATGTCTGTCATTCTAAATTTCAAATCCATTGTGGTGGTGTTCAGGGGCAAAATCACTAAAAAAAATGTGTCCCTATCCAAATACTTATGGACCTGACTATACATGGGTGATTAGTAGACAGAAGAGCATATTATTCTGCTTAAAAAAAAGTGGTGTTTTTATACATTTCACAATTTCATTGATCAACATGACTGCTAAAGCTCACTATGAAAGAGTTTTCATCTGACACCAATTAATTTAGCTAACTGTAATCTGTTTTTTTTTTTTTTTTTAATTTAACTCAGAACTCAAGAGAGTTTAAGATTTTTTAACCACTTGTCCATATATAGTCACGTTTGTGTTTGTTTTACTCTTCATTAGGCATACTGTAGTATCCTGTACCTGAAGCCAAAAATGCAGATTATCCTTCAAGGGCAGAAGGTGGAAACTCAGTTTGTCACTAAAACTCTAGTAAATGTACTCAAGGACACATACAAACATGTTTGTGTTCCTCCTCTTGTATCCTTTTGCCAGTTATTAGAGCAACTGAATGTGTAAATATATAACTATTAAATTATTGTCATATATTTTAAATGCTATGATCCTTAATTCTTTGTCTCAGAAAAATGCAATACCAATAACATTTGGCTACAACACAAAGAGCAAAGAGCACTATGGCCTTATGATGTACAACAAAAACCGCCTCATCAAAGCTTATGAGTGTGGTGCCTGCCAGCGCAAGGTAAGGATTATATAGTTCACACAAGTTTCATCTTTGTTTGCATACAGGAACAGAATGGGATGGGAAAACCAAGCAAGAATATGCAGATGAACACAGATACAGTCCCCTGCAAAAGTATTGGGCATTTGTTTAAACAGTCAATCTAACAGGGAATACCTGGGTTCTTGAAACCATCTCTATATACACTTAGTTATCAGGTTCCAAGAAAGAAATGACAGGGTCTGAAGTTATTTACAGCAAATATTACATCATTATAACTTCTTGGCATGTGCACACACACACTAGAGGGCATTCAGGTGTGTATGAACTGCCTTTATGATTATCCAGTATTAATAGAAGGACAGTTAGATCCATAACCAGCATTACTGTGAATGAAGCTGTAGTTTTATTCGTTCACTGGGCACAGTGTGCTTCAGAGCCATTCTGAGCAAGGGCTATTGACTATTTGAACGTATTTCAAGATAATAAACAATTAAAGACAAATACAGATTATGGATAGTTGTCATTAAGCATATAAAGAACTTATTTCTGAATTACTTATTTCAATTACATTCCAAATGTACATGGACATAAATGGACTTAATTATTAGATGTTGTCATGCTGCGTAATCTGTACCATGCTCAATTAGAGATGGAAATTAGGACAACAAAAATTGCCTGGAACTTTCTCCCCCACATATCCGCCTCAAAAACAACTATTAGAAATTAATTGTTTATTATCTATTCTGGACCAGAACCCTCAAACATAGAGGCTGTGTCCCGAATATCAGCCCAGTCCGAACAGTAAGGTATTAACAGGTACAGTTTTTACGCAGCATACATTTAATTTCTAATGTATTTTACATATATACTTGGACATGTGAAATACATTTGTAAATCAAATTAAACATTTTCATTCTAAGACAGAGAGAGAGAGTGAGAGAGAGAGAGGTTTAGCAGATTTTGGAAATAAGCTGTTCCTATGTAGTTCAGTATACAGGACTTCTTATATTTTGGGCTTTCACGATTTCTTATTTTTTGGGCTTTTTTTTCATTGGAAAAAACACGATGGAACACTATTAGTCATGGATTGGTCTCCCCAAAGCCCAGATTTCAACATTATTGAAGCATTGTGGGATCATCTCAACAGGTAATGGAACAAATGGCGGCCAACATCCAAAGAAGAGCTTTGTAATGTCCTTCATGAATCCTGGAGAACTATTCCTGAAGACAATTTAAAGAAATTAAAGAAAGCTTGCCTGAGAGAGTTCAGGCTGTGTTGAAGAATAACCATAATCACATTACACCAAATGTTGACTTTAAAGCTTCTAAGAATTATATAAACTGTCTTTGTGTTATATACAGTACTTTATTTACATGTATGTTTGCACATGTTGCAATAAATCACTGTACCTATTGTCTCATTTTCCTGGCAAAATATAAAGAAGTGAAAAGTCTTGAGGAGTGGCTCAAGACTTTTGCACAGTATTCCATTTCAAGAGTGATTTAGTAAAGTAAAAAAAAAGCTCTTTAATTCATTCAGTGTTTATTATGTTCTGTTACCAGGACCACAGCACAGGAGTGGGTGTTATCGGGGTGATAGAGTATAACTACCTCACGCCAACTCACAACAAGTAGGACTTTGAGAATACAGAAGAGTACAGGTGTGTTTAGTAAAATTTCCACATGACTTGTGACTTATATGGAAAATTTCCAGAAATTAATTCTGAATAAATACAGGTTTCAATATAGCTGTAACAAGGGACCCAGAGACACAAAATACAGGTCCATATGCTCAAGGTTTGAATCAAAAAGGCAGAGTCAAGACAAGCAGGATGGATATCAAAAGATCAAAAGTATCAATGAACCCATCCAAAGGCAAAACTCAAAATGTGTATACAGACCAAGGGAAAAAAATACCAAAAGAATCAAGATCAGTGTAAAGGCAAGCATGGGTTAGGCAGGGACAAAACTCAAAGCAAGACTAGAAAACATGGGTGATCAACCCAGATGCAAAAGCTCTGAATGTACATGGATAATAGGCAAACTGCAAGACTTCACATCAAGAAAAGAGTAAATATGCTTTTTAAATAGTTCAAACAGAAACTGAGAGCCATAGAAAAATATGGTTCACACTGCAGGTGAGGGTGCTCTCTGGTGGTCTGGTGGAACAGAGCACAGGATGGATGTTACAGTAGTGCAATATACATTATGAGTATTGTCATTACAATATCTGCAGACCATTGACGTATTTTAACAATCTGATTAGCAGCATTCATGTACATATATTTAGTACACCTAAAAATGCTATTTTGTGTTCATGCAGGAAAACAATGCTGAGTGTAGGTTATAAGCTAGACGAATATTGGAAGGAAGTCCGTTATAGATTTAAGAAAAACCTGATTTGCACTGAACCTGCTGAGGAGATTGTGTAAGTTTAAAGCTGTGTGCACACACACACACACAGTTGTATGCAAAAGTTTGGCCACCCCTTGCCAAATCACTTTTTTTTTTTCATGTGAAAACAATTAAAACAAAAAAGATCCTTGCAGATGATAATGTGCAGTTAATGAAATTACTTGAAACAAATTTAAAAAAATCTGCAAATGTTAATTCACAGGCTACACAGTTATGTTATGCAATATGCAGACTGGACTTGAGCCGTGGAATCATTTATTTTATTTAGTGCAGTCTGAATGTCCTAATCAATATTCCAGGCAGGGGTCGACATGCAAGCAGACAGGATTATCCATGATCATGAATCCAAACACATGAAGGAGACAGAAACGGGGCATTCACTGGAAAACATTGGAAACACTGGAAACAACAGACATTTATAAAGCCATTTAAGCCATTTAAGACTTTTATCTGGACTCGCATCCAGAGGTACAGGAATCTTTTTAAATGCAAATTCTGGTAAATATCAACATATTATGGAAGCAAAGGTTTCTATTGTGGAGGCTTGCTTGTACAGCAAAACAATGATCCAAAACATACCTCAAAATTTATTTTAAGCATTTGTTTCACAGTCCCCTGACTTGAAAATCACTGAAAATGTTTGGGAAGACCTTAAACATGCTGTTCATGAAGGCAGCATTAGATCATGCCTTTTCATATAGTCCCCAAGGTAATGCAGTTTGATAATGTGTATGAGACTAACTGTCAAAAATGCATAAACATTTGTGGGAGCAAGAGAATTTCAATTGCACATGGATGATTGAGGCCAGTCAATTAAGAAGTACAGCTCCAATAATGTGCAGTACAAGTCTGTTAAAAAGTTGTAAAGACTTAGTATGGACTCATCAGGTATCTCACATCAGGTTTGCACAATCTGCCCATTTAGTAGAAATGTGCATGCATAGCACACATGCTGTATTAAAGGTTTCGCTGATTTTCAGTAATCACTTTATCTTTTTCATTAATTAATTAATAGCCTGGTTCATGTGTCCTATGCTCTGTCTAACCCAGAAAATAAAATGTTTACCGTGTTGAGTTGTTGACAGTTTAAAGGTATTTCTGTACTTACTTGACTACTGTGGTCTTGCAGGAAGCAATCAGATCAAACCTGGCTTCAGTGTGATGATTGTCTCAAGTGGTGGAAACTTCCGGATGGCATTGATTTTAAACACTTACCATCAAATTTTTTCTGCTACATGAATCCTGACCCCAATTCAGGTACGTGTGTGTAAGTTTATATACCCTTAAGGATAGTAAGATTTGAATGGTTCTCACAATTGGATGGTCCTCATGGGTTTGTTTGTTTTTTTTAAACAAAAAATAAGGAAAAATAAAACAGCCAAAAAGTTTCCTTTTCATTACCGAGGTAACGTTAGGATTTAGGGACAGGCATAGCATTAAGTAGCTACATTAATCATTATGTCAATAAAAGGTCCTTACAAGGATAGTAAAACCAGCAATGTGTGTGTGTGTGGTTGCTTACTCATGTATTTGATTCTTTCAGGAGTTGTGCAGTTGAAGAAGAGCATGAGGAATCTGAGTATGAACAACACAGATACCAGAAAACATACAAACTGGAGTGAGTTCTGAATGATGTCATTTGTATTAAATATTTCTCCTAATTTACATGAGTATTTGGACACCTTAACCACAGATACAAATGTATGAATTTCACTTCATTAGAAAACATGTCAAATCATATGTAAACTATTTTAAAAGAAAAATACCACAAGCACTCTTCTGATGTACATAATTTCCCATAAAAATAGATTACTATGTTTTGAAATATAAAAATAACAGTTATACTGTTCAAAATTAAACAAAAACCAGATATTGGCTTCATTAAAGATCATTTAAAAAGATTAGTTAAAAATCACAGTTACAGTATTTTAGCATTTAGTTTTCCATCCTTTGCTTCACAGAATTTCTTGGATGTGGAATTAACCAGTTTTTGAAACAGTCATGGTCGAAGTTTTCTCCAAGATTCAACCAACAAAACTTTTAGTACATCCGCACTAGAGCATCAAATATCTGCTTATTTCTTTTCCACTGCATCCCATAGATGCTTTATATGGGTTAAGTCAGGTCCCTAGGAGGGCCATTATAAGACTTTAATTTTCTGTTTGCCAAAAAGAAGGGTGGCTGGTATGCTTTGGATCATGATCATATGAAAAATCAACTTCTGTTGCTTGAACAGTACTAGTAATCCTTGTAGCACAGAGCATACAATCATGACCACTGACTACAACTCCTAGAATTGAGTGGCCTACATACATGGCTGCTGAAGTCTACAACACCAAACAGTCATCAGAAGCTCTCTCACATTCACTGTCATTCTGACTCCACAAACCTGGGCTCCATTACACTAATCACAGTCACAGAGTCATTCTACAATTACCTTGCGAAGTATACACTCAGTGACTTATTGTTCTGCTCTAGTGTCCATGGTTACAATTATGATTCTGGTTATTTGGTTTATATCATTGTCATTTGCCTAGTTAACAATGACTTTGATTCTGCTTAACATTTTGGACTTGTTTGCCTGTTTCATATGCAAAGGTAATTTATAGTAATTATGGGTCCCAAAAGTAATTTATAGTGGATTTATGTACGGATCTGTTACCTACTATTTCATACAGTCTCCCATAGCAAAGTAACCACATGGTGCTCTTTGTCACATTAACTGGGATAAGAATAATCTCACATACTGACCCTTTGTCTATTTTGAACAGTACGTATGTGCATTATCTTTTACTTTTAAATAATCTATATTTTGGAAAATGTTTTGCTTAAAAACTGTTTGACATTTATACATTTGGAGGTGTTTCCTAAGTTAATATAACATATGTATTTTAAAACAGTGAGAAAAATCAGAAGTTACAGGATGAGAAGACTAAACAGGTGATATGATTTTATAATATGTTTACATACATACATATAGTATTGTGCTAATTTCAATCAAATGACCATGCAGTACTTATTGTTAATTATTTGATGGCAAACAATTATGATGTACAGTATATTAATTCCATTTTCAGTTATACAGTCATACAGGTGGTCTCTGAATTTTACACAGTACTGTATGTGTTTTTTTCACTGTTGTTGATGAATGTAAGGAGCAAGGGTGGATTATGATATACCTGGCCTCTGGGCACTGATATAATAGGTCCCTGGACCCTCCCCCCCCTTTCCTGGTGTAAGAAAGGCATAATGTTTAAGGACACTAATTTTTTTAAAACACAATAACAGACAAGATTCCTCTACATTCAAATGGAATGCACGAGTTTATATGAAACAAAGTAGAAGTAAACAGTCTTAACAAAAAAAGTTTATCAAGTACATCAATTTCCGAGCCAAATAAGGCCCACTGTCTTGTTTTCTTTAGTCCCTTAGAACCTGAAAAAAATGCTGAAACAACCAAAATATCTGTATATCTTTTCACACTATCTAACTCTGACCATAGTGTAGAGTGCCACTGTACAGCATGTGAGAGTTCCCAACGCTGTGCTGAAATAGTATATCATTCTTAGTCAGGGCCGCAACTACCGATTATTTTGATTATTTTTGACTATTTTTTGTGATTACTTTTTTGTGATTATTTTTAGGGTATTAATTGAATAATATTTACGTGAAATGCAAAACACATTTATTTAAAATACTTATATGCAGCATTTTATTCAGCGCTACAGTAAAACCTTTTCTTATCTAGGCTTATTTAAATAGCAGTTCACTATTTACTACATTAGTGTTATTTATCAGATAATCTGTCACAGCATGAGAATATTATCAAGTGCTCATGTCGACCAAATGAATGGTGATACTCATTCAGTATAATCATTATACACCAATGGTACTGTATACACATTCAAAATACTCAAGGTTGTAGTCTACATAGTTTACTGCTTATCACTTTTTACAGCTGTGTGTCTGTATTTCAAGCCATGATTTGTTAAAATTTCGAACAGACAAATTCAAAATAAAGATAAAGTAAATATCTGCTGTCTGTTTCGCTCACTGAAACTCTCTGATACCTACATCCCCGATACATCTCTGAATCATTTTCAGTGTGTGGAATCAACTCCAAAGATTTGCATTTGTCTCTTACTTTTCAATGCCCAAGATTAGTGAATCAACTCTTTTTTGGGATTGAATTGTGAACTGCAAACAAGTTGAGAAAAATAGGCTAGTTAAACTTTTTACTTTTCTAAGCAAATTGACTCAGAAAGCTTTGCTAGTTGCTGCTTAACAAAACATAACACAACTGTTCTGCCAAGCAGGAACATCATGCTTCTTCTCACATTTGCATAAACGAATGATAAAATTACTCACATTAAAACACAATTTATGTCATGAAGCTAGCAGGATATCATTCTGTAAAGAGTTTCATACCATAGAGAAAGTCCTACTGATGTTTCTTCTCTACCATTTCTCTCAAATGTTTTTATGAAGTGATGTAGCACGTGCACAGTGTGCTTCATAATGCAGTTCAGCTAATGAAATTACTGGCAATTATTTTTATTATCGATTTTTATTAATTTTGTTAGTTGTTGCAGCCCTTGTGCATTTTAAAATTGTAATCCTGTAAATAATCCCTGTTTTTATTAAAAGCATCGGTAATCTGATTGATAAAGCTTTTTTTTCCTGTAACTATAAGGGAATACAGTTACCTTTTTTGTATCCTAATTATGTAAAGCCGTTCCTTGTATACTCTTACTCGCCAAGCCTGAATGAGGACATAGACAAAATAAATCATGAATGCGTGATCAATTCAAGGCACAATCTATTGTCAAACAACCTTGCCATATTAATACCACTGCTGTAAATTACCTTAAATTGCTTGGCAGTTCCACTGATGTAATTTAAAGAACATGTCAATAATAGACAAAAATGTATGCGTTTATCTTAGAAATTCTGATCTACTTTTGTTTTCCTTTTAGTGAAGTAAACTGCTGCAGTGGTGGCTCAGTGGTTAAGCTTCTGCCTTACTGATCAGAGGGTCAGTAGTTCAAACCCCAGCACTGTCAAGCTGCTTCTGTAGAGCCATTGAGGAAAGCCCTTAACCCTCTCTAGTCTAATAGTTTTTAGACAGAAATGGTGAAAATGCAAGTGCTTGAAGATTCCAAGTAGTTAATCCTGTTGCTCACCATGGTAGCTGCGCAATCCATTCCTGAAAAAAAAAAGTAATCAGTATAATACTGTGTGTTATCATATGAAAGGCATATAACGATATATCATTCGACAATAAATCATGGTACAAATTTAGGACCAAAAAATGAACCATAATTATTATCAGGCTGCATAAGTTTGGTTTTTCCTAACTGTAATTGCTTGTTTTAGACAACAGAAGGTACAGTTCACATGATGTCACCTTACGCAGAAGTAACTCAGCTCAAATGATGTGAAAACACACACAAAAACAGACCTAAAATGGAAAAGGGCTTTTGTGTGATTGACTGTACTAATAGATTCAATAAGAAATCAGAGCTATCTTTTTACAGATTGCTGAAGCAAAGGGAGGTCATTGCTTTATGTTGAAGTCTGACTACAGACTACATAAATGTTTATAAATGATTTTTAAGAAAAGGCATATTTGATATTAATCTTATTTTTTTTTAAAAAAGGTAAAAAAAACTAAAAAGAAACATTTTAGTTAATAGGCCAGTATATTTTACTTCAACATTTACAAATGTTTGTAAGAAATATTTTGTTATTAAGAAAATTTTACTAAAGTTGTTTTTTATTTATCAAAAGGAATATTTGAGTTGATAAAGAATAAAAACAGCACATTTTGCATTTTCCTCTTTTCTTTTTCTTTTTTTTTTTTTAATATTGTGGGAAAATCAGATCATGTATTATAAATTGAACTGAATCATGATCATGAATAAGGTGAATTGTTACATGCCTGGTAATTGTGCATAATATTTTCTGTTAGTTCTTCTTTATCAGAGACATCCTATTTTAATTTAATCTTAAGGTAACTGCCACATTTATTCTTGTTTATTGTTTTAAAAGGGGGGTCTTTGTGTATTTCTCTCTAGATACCTCTGAGAAGCCTCTTGGTGCTTCTATAGGAGTGTTCTTTTGAACATTCTTTTTCTCCTCACTGAATTGAAGGTCCATATTGAATGGCATCAATAAAAGATTATTAAGGCCCCCAAAGTCCTACAGAAAACACTCATTTTGAAGGTGTAATGATGGTTTCTTGCATGTAATATCTACAAAGTTATTGTGTAGCCTGGTGGGAGGGGGGTCTCCTTCGGCCCCAGGACTTGTGCCTAATAGGTGCATTCAGTAATCCATTCTTGGTTAGCAGAGAGAGAGTATATCAATACTCATATTCTGTGTTGTATAATGGTGCAACCTCTAGTATTACAGCTTAGCTATTGCAATTAGTGTAGCTATTTAAATGTATTTTATTGGTTTGATTGTTTAAGAAGATGCAGTCAGTCCGTGCAATTCACCCCTCTATCATTAAAAGAGCTCCACTTTTTGCCAACATCAAGTCAGCTCTGGTTTTTGACTTGATTGTCTGTGTATTGGAGTGGTAATGTGTCTATGTTTCAACTCGCACAGGAGCAGAGCTTTTAATGAGCAGGATTTTGCTTTGTTAAGGAAAGAGCTGGATCTTTGTCATCTGTTCCAATCTGGCATCAATAATTTCGTTTTAATATAACCTAGTGCAGCATTTCCCAAAACTCACATTTCCATATTACTTTTTCTTGCCACTGTAAGTATGTGAAACTTTTGGAAGTTCATTATTTTCTTCATTAATTTGTCATAAAATATGATCTGATCTTCATCTAAGTCAAGGGTATTGACAAATATAATGCGCCTAAAATTATAACACACAAATATTCTGATCTTTCATGTTTTTATTGAGAAAAAACATAAACGACTCATAGTGCTAGTGGAACAAGTAAGTGAATCCTTGGAATAAATACCTAGTTGACCCCCCCTTGGCAGCAATAACCTCAACCAGGTGCTTCCTGTAGCTGTGTCTCAGACCTGCACTTCATTCAGGAGGAATTTTAGCCCATTCTTCCTGGCAGAACTGCTTTAGCTCTGTCATATTCTTTGGACATCTCATGTGTATGGCTCTCTTCAAGCCATTCCATAGCATCTCTATTGGGTTGAGGTCTGGGCTCTGACTTGTCCACTCTAAAAGGTGGATTTTGTTTTTCTGAAGCCATTCTGTTGTGGACTTGCTCCGGTGTTTTGGGTCATTGTCCTGTTGCATTACCCAACTTCTACGGAGTTTCAGCTAATGTACAGACATTCTCACATTTTCCTGAAGAATTTTTTGATACACTTGGGAATTCATCTTACCCTCAGTGATTGACAGTTGGCTAGGCCCTGATGCAGTAAAGCAGGCCCAAACCATGAGGTTTCCTCCACCATACTTTATAGCTGGGATGATGTTTTCATGATGATATGCAGTGGCCTTTTTACGCCAGATGTATTGCTGCGTGTTGTTTCCAAATAGTTCAGTCTTAGTTTCATCAGTCCACAAAACATTTTGCCAATACTGCTGTGGAGTGTCAATGTGCTCTTTTGCAAACTTCAGGCATGCAGCAATGTTCTCTTTAGTAAGCAGTGGCTTCCTTTGTGGTGTCCTGCCATAGACACCCTGCTTGTTCAATGTTCATGTAGACTCATGAACACAGATGTTAGCCTGTTCCAATGATGCTTTCAAATCTTTGTCTGTCACTCGGGGTTGTTTCTTTACCTCATTGATAAATATTTGTTGTGCTCTTGGGGTCATTTTGACTGGGCGTCCACTTCTTGGTAGAGTAGCCACAGTTACAGTGGTATATCATTTGCCTAACTGTAGACTGGTGGATTTCTAAAGTCTTTGAAATCACTTTGTAACCCTTTCCAGCTTTATGTAAATCAACAATTTTTGATCGTAGATCCTCTGAAAGCTCTTTTTGGCGAGGTATGGGTCACATAAGCATATTCTTCTTGTGCATGGCAAACTCAAAAAGGTTGAGTGCTTTTTATAAGTCAAAGTAGCTTGAGTCCACACCTCCAAACTCATTTTCTTAACAAGACTCCAGGTATGGTAACACCTGACTCCAATTAGTTTTTTTGAGGTCATTAGATTAAGGGTTCACATACTTTTTCCAATCGCACTATGAGTTTTTTTATGGTTGTTCTCAATAAAGACGTGAAAGATCAGATTTTTTTGCGTTACTATTTTAAGCACATTATATTTGTCAATACTCTTGACTTAGATGAAGATCAGATCACATCTTATGACAAATTAATACAGAAATCCTTGACCTTCCAAAAGGTTCACATAATTTTTCTTGCCATTGTATATTTCAGAAATGTCTAGATACATGTATTTTTTTACTATTCAGATAGTAGCTAATCCTCTCTCACATATTCATGTTGTGGTGCAAATACAGAAGAGTCAAAAGCTCACTGGTCAAGACGTTGGATTTCTAACTAGAAGGTTGTGAGTTCAAATCCAGGCACCACCAAGCCTGCCACTGTGGGGCCCTTGAGCAAGGCTTTAGCCCTCAAGTGTTGGTCACAATGGATATGGGTGTCTGCCAAATGCCATAAATGGGTTGTTAAAAGATGAATACATGTAATGAGCATCAGCATAAGTAAATATAATGTATTAAGGATCTTAATTACTCATAATTTCAGACTCTGTGCATTACACTGCTTGGTTACTCAAGTATTTATAGTTTTTAATTTACCTATATCCTTCATCCATATGGTTTCCCCTCCCAGCAGAGCTCTTCTACACCTTTGTCATCCATCCAAAGGACACCCAGCTCCACTATTCATTTCTCTTCTCTGCTAAGTGCAGGTGAAGTTTTATTTTATCTCTGTGTGTATATCTCTGTTTATAGGTTACAAGTTTGTTGTAGTTTGTGTTTTTCTCTCTTTAGGCTCCAGTACTTCAGTTAACACTTCTGTCATCACACATTTCACCTCTTTTCCTACTACTGTTACAGGGTAATATAATATATCTATCTCTCACTGTCTTATATATCTTCACAATAAAATGGCATTAAAAGCACCTCAGTTATATAATTTCTCCTTCTTTTCAGAAACAAGAGAGCCCTAAGTCCGAGTCAAGAGAATCCGGACTTATAATATCCGGAGAAGAAGAGAGCCAGAATTAGGAATGTTTTTGACAACATATCAGATAGTCTGTCAACATCCACAGCCTCACCTGAGGCTTTTTGTTTACCTGCCATGTTTAGCCCATATAGTGAAGTTAATAAAGGAGTATGGAAATGCATTAAAACTGAACCAGAGGACAATGCTGATAATGTGATTGACGAGAGCACCGTGAACAAGGAGCAGTGCAACCAAATCAAAGAGGTTAAAGAGGAGATAAAGCAAATTCAACAGAAGTTGAGACAGCAAGAAAAAGAAAAAGAAGAGCTAAAGGGAAAGGTGAATGTCTGACTGGTAGAGATCTGAGTCACAATTCATAAATGTTAGGAGGAATGTAACTTAGTTAAATAAGTCAAAAATATAATTCTTATGTGGTGTGAGTTTGTGTCATGTCCTATTGCTGCAATTCTTATTTTGTCCTTCCTTCTTTGTACAATACTCCTCACACACAGGTGGACAGGACTGAAAGGTCCAATGAATGTGTTATTATGTGACCTGTCTCTAATATACACTCACTGTCCACTTTATTACGAATACCTGCACATTCATGCAGTTATCTAATCAGACAATCATGAGGCATTCTTATAACGAATAAGTCATATTCATATCATAAAGCACAGCGCAGAGGAGAAATGTTTCAATACACACTCTTGCATGTTCGTACCTTATTACTGGTCTACTTAAAGAACAATATCATTGTCTGGAAATATCAGGTGGGAGACTGCTATAGCCTAGAACCAGAAAAGGTCTGGGTGAATGTGATGGAATGTACTGGGCTCATGGCACAGCATGGTACAGCAGAATGGGCTCCCACATTCGCTCAATTCACATCTATACCCATCTGATGAATGTAATCTTCATGATGTGAAATCATGCATTGATTGAGAATAGCTGGGACCAGTGCAATGGTATAGTTTAAATTTTTAGCTCTTTTAATGTCTTTGATATTTTAGAGATGATCCCTTTTATTTATTTTTATTTGTCAAGTTTTTAATAGCAATAACTGTGATAAATAAATTCCCCTTTGCATTCCCCAAAATCTTCCTTTTTGCTTTGCCATGCATGGGACATCCCACATGTAAATATGTATGAAGTAAATAGCATTGACAATTTATGGATATTTGTGGGAGGATCCAGGCAGGTGAAGAGTCTGATTCACCTGTGCACATTTTCAAGAAGATATAGATTTGAGATGCATACATTATTTCCTGGTTTTAACACCTAGAATGTGTTATAAATGAGGCTCATGGTCTGTACTGTTATACAATAACTCATGAAGTGACTGATATAGAGAATTTTCTTCTTGTCAGCATTTGGCCAAGAGAAGTTAGAGAGAGCGTGTCAAGTCTCCTGGCCACCTTCATCCCTGGACTTTCAGCAAGTGAATTATGATCACAATATCATAAGTGAGATTCTTGCTCAGGTTATAGATGAGATCTCCCCTACAAAGGCAGCTTCCATATACAACCATGGTGACCAGAAGCGTGCAATTTTTAAAGCACATTAACCATTTGGTTGTTTAATGCAAAAATACCTAAAACACAAATTCTTAAGGTCTGATTCTTCAATGTACTACTGAAATTTTCTTGATAACACCTGAAAGTTTCTGTTGTTTCCAGTGTGTAACCAGTGAGTGTAGTTTAACCAGATATTGACCTTTTCAAAACTTTATTACCCATTTAAATCATTTACTTTTGTAGGATGTACACATCACTCACTGTCCACTTTATTAAGAAAATCTGTACACCTGCACATTCATGCAGTTATCTAATCAGACAATCATGAGGCAGAAGCATTACATTAATCCCACATTAATCATCAGAATGAAGAAATTAAGAATCAGAATGGAGAAAAAAATGTGATCTCTGTGACTTTAACTGTAGCATGGAGGCTTGTACCAGATTTGCTGTTTTGAGTATTTCATAAACTGTTGATCTCCTGGAAATTTTACACACAACAGTCTCTAGAGTTTACACAGAGTGGTGCAAAAAACAAACAAACAGCAACACAGAGGTAGCAGCAATTCTGTGGGTAGAAATGCCTTGTTGAAAGTAGAGGTCAGAGGAAAATGGCCAGATTAGTTCAAGGTGCCAGGAAAGATATAGAAACTCAAATACAACCCTTTACAACCCTGGTGAGCAGATAAACATCTCAGAACATACAACACATCAAACAAAAATCAGAACAGTTCCCAAAGGTAGAAGGATAAACAGGAACTCTAAGCTAGAGACAATTAACAGAGCAAACAATATTTATAAATGCACACAGAAAAGGAAAAACCTTACAATGAGTGATAGTGAGAGGTGTATCTAAGTATTTGGACAGTGACACAGTTTGCCTGAGTACGCCACCACAATAGATTTGAAATGAAGCAATCAAGATGGGATTGAAGTGTAGACTTTCAGCTTTAGTTCAGGTGGTTTAACTCTTCCTAAATTCAAATATTCGTATTGTTTTGTTTAAAATTGAATAGGTCTGAAAACACTGCATCTTTTTTTGATGTTTTGACCAGATGTCATTTTCTTCAATTAAATGCTCTAAGTGTCAATATTTTTTATATGGACTGTTGTCAGTAGTTTATGGAATAAAACAAAAATGTTTAAGTTCCTCAGAAATATACCTATAAATAGTTAAACCAGAGAAACTGATCATTTCGGTCTTTTATTTTTTTCCCAGAGCTGATGCCTGACAAAGCCTCAGCTGCCTTCAGGGATTCCAGGAGTAATGTGTACAGGTTCAGGGATGAGTTCTAGAAGTAGATTTTTGTGATCTGTAATGTAATTATTGCACAGAAACAACTGATTCTAGTGGATGGACCTTGGTGAGGCCTTTTTCCTTGTATAGGATCTGCATTTACAAATTCAAATTTAAAATCAGCTGTTTGCACTGCTTTCTCTTGGGCCATCAGAGCCCATTCAATGGTGGGGTCTTCTGTCTCACATACATGGAAACTTAGATACAAGTTTGTCAAACTGTGGTTTTAGGCATAAGTCCTACCTTATTACTGTGATCAGTGGTAGCTTTATGTATAGGAGTGGATATGGTGTGGGTAATAGGTAATAGGGTGTAGGAAAACCATACAAAATGTAAGTAATAAACTTAAGGAAAATTGGAAGCAAGTCTGCAATAGATGTAAAAAAAACCTGAACATGAACACATGCAGAGACTGATGTTTTGAACTTAAATGACATGACTCGAGTCCCATTCTGTGGGTTTTCCCAGCTCACATTCAATGTTCTTGGTGAATATAAAAAAAGTAGCAGCAATGGGATACACACAAACTGCAATCTTACTTGATTTTTCTACTTTCTGCGAGCACTGTGCTGCTAGGAATATGTAAAAACACAACATGTTACATAACATGTAAATGTATTTATGTAAAAAAAAATCAGAAGCACAATGTTCAAGACTTACACTTGCAGAAAAAAAGGCTATGTGGATGCTACACGCTGTCATTCCTACACACTTGTCTAATACTACCACTGTTTGTGAGTTGTTGCTACATTGCCCAGAAATGTTGCTGTCAATCAGTATGTGATTTGACATGCCCAGACAGTTCTGTTCAGGTGTTTTAGTTATAATTGATATGTACATAGTGAGAGAGACTTAATGTCATAAAGAGTTTTTAACCTTACGTGTCAGTAATTGTGCCAGAGAAAGTATAATTAATATAATAATTATTTTATGAGAATTATTTCTATTGGAAAAATAAGAAGTTTCTTTAGTTGCTTAAATGAAATATTTTTTTCATGTTTATTCATACAGTAATTTTCCTCATTCCCTTGAAAGGTACAAATAATTCCGGAGTTGAATAATTTTAATGATTATTGTATTATTCCATGATTATTAAATGCTAAAAATGTAACTTGATTGCATACTCCCGATAACTTACAGACTAACATTGCGGAATCCTTACATTCTTCATTATGCTGTGAGTGCAAAGCTTAGTTAACTCCATTAATTAATGTATTGAAAAAAAATAAACTCTCATGCTCCCAATGATATGCACTCAACCTCCACTTTATTAGGAACACCTGTACATCTACACATTCATTATATTATTCAATCAGCCAGTCATGTACAATTCATAAAACCATGCAGATACGAGATATGGTCTCAGTTACTTTGAGTACTGGTAGTTGGAAGTAGTCTGGAAGGCTACAGTAACAGAAATATCCACTATTTACAACCCTGGTGAGGAAAAAGAATCTCAGAATGCACAACACATTAATCCTTGAAGCAGATTACATTAGCAGAATACCACAAAGAGTCCTGTCAGCCAAGAACAGGAATCTGAGGCTACCGTAGGAACAGGGTCACTGAAACTGGGCAGTTGAAATTTGAAACAAAAGACTGGACAAGGTTTATGAGAATATAAGTTGAAGCAAAAAAGACCTGTGTGTTTGTGTGGACTTGCAGGAAGTGACCATATCAAATCTGGGTGCAGTGTGACAAGTGTCTGAGGTGGAAAAACCTTCCTGATGGCATTGATACTGCATTGCTTCCGGAAAAGTGGTATTGCCACATGAACCATGTATGTGTGTGTGTGTGTGTGTGTGTGTGTGTCATAAATTATCATAGAGTCAGCACGATTGTCTCTAAATGGCAAAAATAAAATTTAAACATCCCTGACCCTGTGCACAATGCACAGTCCATAAAGATAAGGTTGTCCTGCACAGAGCCCTGATCACAACCACATTGAACACCTTTGGGATTAATTGGAATGTTAACTGTGCCCCAAGACTCCTCTCCAGATATTAGTGCCTCACCTCATTAATGATCTTGAGGCTGAATGAACACAAATCCCCACATCCATGCTCCAAAATCTATTGGTAAAGCCTTCCCAGAGAAGATGAGGTTATTATAATAGCATAGAAGGGAATAAATCTGGAATGGGATGTTCAACAAGCACATATTGGTGTGAAAGATCAGTCATTCCACATACTTTTGATGTTATGGCATATATTAAAACTGGGGTTAAATCATGATAAGTCACATAGAAAGATAGGACTACATTAATTCCTTCAGAATTCAATGTTTTTTATTCTATATACCATGTGACTGTCATCTTACTCATGTGACTGCTTAATTTTATCAGGAGTACAATTGAAGGATTTGGATGATGAACAATCCAGATACCAGAAAACCTATAAACAGCAAATAAATCCTGTTGTTAAAAATAAAGATTTATTTTAACATATGTTACTTATGTTATATATAATCTTGTTTATGTTTTGAAACTGTGAAAGAAATCAAAAGTTGCAGGAGAAGTTTTAACACGGTTTGTCATGATAGAATTTTTTTGTTCTCTCCCTGTAACACTACATTTTCTAGCTGAAGTTTGAGTTCCATCTGAGCCACATAGTAACTGTAGTAAACAGAGTTATTATAGAAAGGGCCTTACAGTTGCACATATTGCACAGTTGCACAGTTGCAGCATATTGGTGTTTTCAGGAACTGGTGGTGTATGTTTTGCTAATTTGTGTCCAATGTACTAGAATGGGAGAGTTGGTGCAATGAAATACAAGCTCAGTGTGAATTAGTTCAGATTCTGAGGAGCATTTTTGTAGTTCCACGTGTTCTCCCCATGTCCATGTGGGTTTCCTCTGAGATTTTTGGTTTCCTCCCAACTCCCAAAAACATCTCAGTATGTGGATTGGCTAATATAAATTGCTTGTAGGTGCAAAGATTGTGTGAATATGTGTGTGCATGGTGTCCTGCGACGGACTGGCAACTCATCCAGGGTGTATTCCCATCTCACACCTGTTGTTGCTGGGATAGGCTCTGGATCCATGGTGAAGCTGGCAAGGATAAAATGAGTTACTGATTCTGCCAGCGGTAAGGATAATTGAAGTATGACACCATTATAGTGGTTATTAGAATAAATTCTTTAATAATCATATAATAATGTGTGGAAAGAAATGGATATGATTATTTTTACTGTTAATAACTAATTAACTATTAATTACTATTTTTACTGTTTGATTGGTGATGTGTCTATTTCAGATGGAGCAGGAGCAGAAAGAGGCAGAGATCTCAGCTTTGGCCAAAGAAAACTCAGCTCTCTTAAAGAAACAAAAGGACCTCATGCGCCAACTTCAACCTGGTGTGAGAACTTTTATATCTGACTACTTCTGTCCTAATGCAACATTTTCAAGACTCTACATTTCCCAATTTACCCACATTTTAGAAACTTCTTAGTATATCATCACCACCACCACCACCTGTCATCATCATCATCATCATCATCATCATCATCATCATGTCCCATATCCCTCTGGCCATCAAGGCCACACAGCTGAGTTAATAGTATATTCCAAATATTCCTGTCACTAGGCTGATCTTTGAGATCACTTAAACACATTCCATTTCTTAATGTCATCTAACCACACGCAAATGGGCTGACCGTTTTTACTTCTACTCTCTACATTTCCTTGAATGACAATGTTTGCAAGGATCCCTGTTTTGCGCATTACTTGCCTAAACCATCTCAACTTTCTGAACACTACTTTAATTCTTCTACTCAACTCAACTTTAATTATCAAGGTATAATGGTCCTGAAGTAGTCTCCTGAAACAGTTCATTTCAAATGCCTGAATTCGCCTTTCTATCTCTGCATTTAGTATCCATGACTCAGAGGCATACAAAAACAGGGAGCACACAATTGATCTGAGATCATGGAGCTTTGTTTTTGTTGAAAGGCAGCGATCTTACCACATCCTTTTCAGTCTTGCAATAGAGGCAGTTCCTGCTTTTACCTTCTTAAGTCCCATCCTCTGCACAGAGCCAAGGTAGACAAATTCATCAACCTGGTCTAAATGGTGGCCTCAGATACAAATGTCCACCTTTTCATCTCCATCAGACACCATGGTCTTTGTGAGAATAATCTCCATGGCAAACCTTCATACCTTGGTTAATTGACTGGCCTGATCACTTGGCAAGCCCTGTGGTAAATCTATATTATCAGCAAATCTGAGATTTGTGACAACTCTGCCAGAAACTTTCACTGGTGACTTGGGGTCAACTAAGGCTTCAGGCATAAAGGTTGTCGAGGAAAATGTTGCAAAGTGTAGGAAAACGCAAACACTTCTGTCATACACCAAATTATGTTGGGAAAGAGTAACTGAAGTCTTCCCCTATCTGCACCATGCACCTTGATGACTACAGTGCTTCAACTGCATTTATGATGCCTGGGCTGATATTGTAGTTCCTCATGACTTGCCATACTCGGTTAGAGTATTTCTTATAGTCCACAAATGTTGACCCAGCTACCTGTATTTTTCATACAGAACCCTCAGGTTGAAGCTCTGACTTGCCCTTCCGGAACCCTGCTTGTTCTTCTGCCAAGAGTGCTACACTTGTGGTTGCAGGCAGTTCAGCAATACTTTAAGTAGTATCATGCTTGGATGACTGATTAAACTGATAGTTCTGTAGTTCTGGCATTTTCGGAGGTCCCCTTTTTTGGGCAGAGGCATGACAATGGATGTAGCCTATCTTGTGGCCAGTCACCAGTATGGAATACGTGATTGCATATCCTTGTGTAATTTTTCACCACAGACTCCCAACCACTGGAAGGTAGCTCAGCTGGGATGTTATCTATTCCTGGAGCATTTTGATGATTTAGACTTTTTATGGCAGTTTCAATTTCACTTTCAAGGATATCAGAGGAAACCCACACAGAAAGGCACCCTGATTGACTCAGGGATCGGACCCAGGACCTTCTTGCGACAGTGTTAACCACTACACCACAGTGCCACCCTAAAGGCTAGCATTGTTCAAATATTAAGGCTTCCCTCACTTGCTGGAAAATAAATTCAGCTAAACATTATACAAAACTTTTACTCTGTGTAAGCTGTGTTCATGGTAAGCAACTTAAATCCAAAGGTTACATTAATATTTTCATTGAAAAAGTTAAGCAGCTTTACACCTTCTTAAGTCAATATTCTGGGCTTTCCATTCATATTATGCAAGTTACCTATGTGGTTCATGTCACCAAGGTTGTCAGATTTGTTGATTACACAGCTCTGGAAGATACTTGTAAAAGTGTGAGACTAAGATGAGATGTAAGGAGGAGATATACTAGATATATACAGTACCAATCAAAAGTTTGGACACACTTACTCGATCATAGGTTTTTCTTTATTTTGACTGTTTTCTACATTGTAGAAAAATACTGAAGACGCCAAAAGTATGAACTGACACCTATTGTACTTATGGAATTATGTGGTAAATAAAAATATATGATATTTTAGATTCTTTAAAGTAGCCACTGTTCACCTTGATGGCAGCTTTGCAGACTGTTGGCATTATCTAAACCAGCTTCATGAGGTACTCACCTGAAATAATATTTAATTAACAGGTGTGCCTTGTTGAAAGTTAATTAGTTTAATTTCTTGTCTTTTTAATACAATTTGAGACCAGTTGTGTTGTGTTGAGATAGTGTTGGTATACAGAATATGTCTTAAATAATAAAAATAAAGAAGAACCATTGAATTACAAGGTGGGTCCAAGTCCAAACATTTGGCTGATATTTAGCTGTGGTCAGAAGTTCACATGGATCTGAATGTTATCATGGCAATATTGGGCTTGCAGTGACTTCTTTGATCTGTTCTTTTTCTGTGGTGCAGAGTGATTGTACAGCATACTTCTAGGAAAAAAAAACTCAATAATTTGGTACACAAATCTTAATATATTTTGGGTTTTCTGGAATCAAAACAGGGTCAAAATTATAAATACATAGTAAAAAAAAAGAAAAGAAAAATTTATA
>JAQQZR010014326.1:0-24115 GCA_030068235.1 Notoglanidium macrostoma
GGGCTTTCTTAATAATGGAGCTGGTGTTGAGGGACCAGGAGAAGTTCTCCGCCAGGTGAACACCAAGGAATTTGGTGCTCCCAACGATCTCCACGGAAGCTCCATTGATATTGAGTGGACAGTGATCGTTCTGTGATCTTCTAAAGTCAACAATTATCTCTTTGGTTTTATACACATTCAGAGACAGGTTGTTGACTTTGCACCAGTCCGTTAGCTGCTGCACCTCCTCGCTGTATGCTGACTTGTCGTTCTTGCTGATTCAGTCAGGCAGGTAATGTTCTCGGAATTGGTGATGTGAGGCGTGCAGCTCTGCCGTGGAAAACCATTCCACGAAGCTCCGCCGCACAGTTTCTGGGCTTAAATTAATGCGAGTGGAAGTTTGGAACTCTTCACCTATGGAATCAGCAGAATGTTGGGGACCTTTATGCACCATGGACCTTAGTAGTTACTGACCCTGCTCTGTGACTTTATGCGGTCTTCTGCTTTGTGGCTGAGTTGCTGTTGTTTCTAAACGCTTCCACTTGCCAATAATAACACTTACAGTTGACCGTGGAATATCCAGCAGGGATGAAATTTCACGAACTGTGTTATTGCAAAGGTGGCATCCTACACCTGGACTCAGTCAGAAAACTTGGAACGGATGGAATTCTACTGTAATAACAAGCCTAAGGAAAGAGACTACATGCACTGAATGTGGGAATAATGGATGATCAGGAGACAAACATCCACTCTGACTAAGAAACAGCTCTTGGTTCAACACTCATCAATAGAAGGAAACTACTCTCACAGAGCAGTTGGAAGACTACAACCCCATTTGGAAGACTACAACCCCAAATTGGGAACACTACAGGTGATGAAACTGATGAGCATCCCCTGGCACAAATGAGTACACAAGAGCTACATGCCAGTCTGACACCGGACATGACAGAAGCATCCGCTATGGTGATGAGGATTGAGGCCCAAATACATTCAGCCAACCCTTGGGTCTGAGCCCCTTGGGTAACTGACAAAGTTCCTTCAGTGGAGATGCTTGCAGATGTTAACAATGCACTCCTTAATATATCCACCAACACAATCACTGAAACCATTGAACTCATATATTCCACTGACACTGTAATCCTGCAGATGCTTGGGGACAAAGTCAAGTCCAAGAATGTAGAGTGGCCACCATGGAGAAGAAGGTTGGAAGCCAAGATCAGGGAAGCTCACAGCAGTGCAGAAAGGAGTCATGAGAGACAGGTACTGGGACAATACAACAAGAAGTCCATAAGTGAGGATCTGGAGACTGCCAAACAAGGACTCACAGCTCTGGCAACAAGGCTGAAGAGATACACCACGGAAGCAGAGGCCAAAAGAATAAATGGCCTGTTCTCAGAAGAACCATCTAGGGTGCTGAGACTGAGAAATACTGGAAAGACATACTGTATGAGAGAAGGAGGCATCACATAACACCAATGCCAAGTGGCTGCAAGACTTAAAAGCAGCCCACAGTGATCTCCCAGAACAAGAACCAGTCACCATAACCAAGGCAGATATCCAGTAACAAGTCTCAGACATGAAGAACTGGACAGTCCCTGGACCTGATATTATACAAAGCTACTGGTTGAAGAAGCTCCATGACTGCCTGCCAGCAGAAATGAGTGAGCTGCTAACAACAGGCACTCACTGGCTAATACAGGGTATGACAATCCTGATCATGAAAGATCCCCAGAAGGGTACACTGTCATCCAAATACAGGCCAATAACCTGCCTCTCCACAACATGGAATATCCTCTTAGACATCATAGTGGAGAAGCTAGGCAAACACAGTACATGAGCAAAGCTCAGAAAGGAACTGGACCCAACACCAGACGGGGCAAAGCACCAGCTACTGTTCGATAGAGCAGTCACCCAAGACTCTAAGACTAGGCAGACCAAACTGAGCACAGCCTGGATTAGCTTTTACTGGGAGCCAGGGTGCCGGACATATCAGGCAATCTTAGGGTCCTAGGAAAGCAGAGGTTTTATAAGAGTTATTCATGTAGGAGCAAACGATATATAGCGTCATCAGTCAGAGGTTACTAAGTGTAATTTTGTAGAGGTGTTTGAATTCTAATCCAAATTCTGATACAAAGTCTGATGCAGTAGTATGCTCTGGCAACATCCCAATGCGGCGTGCCGATGTAGCTTACAGCAGGTTATGGGCGCTGAACTGCTGGTTGTCCAAGTGGTGCTCTGAAAACAATATGGGTTTTATAATTGTAATTGGAGAAGTTTTGAGGGCAAGACTGGCCTGTTAGGGTTGGATGGTATCCATCACACTGGGGAAGGTGCTGCTCTTATTTCTTGCAGCATAGCTCATAGTCTGATGACAGGCCTAGTTAATCTGTGACAATACAGAGCCAAGGCCAGCGGGCAGACAAGCAGGCTGAACTTTCCGTCTGATAGCTGCAAAGAGTCGTCACTCAGGTTCCACCATATTGACACTGTGTCTGTTCCCTGAGCTAAACAAAAATGTAGACATACTGAGAAAGTTTCTTTCTGATAACATAATTAAAATAAATTTGGATCATACTGAATGTACAGCCAGCACCTTTGATCTAAAGCTAGGAATGTTAAATATTAGCTCTCTTACATCTAATGCAGCTTTTAATACAATTGATCATAATATTCTCCTTCATAGATTAGAAAAGGTTGTGGGCATTAAGGGAATGGCCCTCTCCTGGTTCAGATCTTATTTGACTGATCGTTATCATTTTGTTGATATAAATGGTGACTCCTCTACACATAGTAAGGTGAAGTTTGGTGTTCCACAAGGTTCTGTTTTAGGCCCACTGCTTTTTTCTTTATATATGCTACCTCTGGGTAATATTATTCATAAAGCATTAGCTTCCACTGTTATGCTAATGAAACACCATTGTTTCAGCAAAGCCAGGTGAGAGACACCAGCTTAATAAAATTGAGGAATGTGTAAAGGTGTTTAGATAGTGGGTACTTACTAACTTCCTTCTACTTAATTCTGATAAAACAGAAGGAAGTACTAGTACCACATGCAGCTAGAAGATTTCCGATTACTTAGTAACTCTGGATGGCCTTTCTGTTTCACCATGTGCCAAAGTAAAAGACCTTGGTGTGATTATTGACTGTGAATTTTTTTTGCCAGGAATGTATATGTATGTATGTTTAAGTACATACACACATCCATATATAGAGAGCATCAATAGACACTGAACTACACTATTCATCAGCCCATGCACATCACATGTCACTAATCACTCTAAACTGTGTTTTGTTATACCTTGTTAGCATCACTATATAAGTTCTAGTTTCTCACTGTTTCACCATCAAGCTTGTGTTGTTATTGTTGTAGTTGTCATGTGTGCCACAGTATCACTTGTAGACACAAACCTAAAAGTTTTGCCTAAAACCTAAAAGCTACCAGGGCAGTGGTAGCTCAGACATTGGACTAGTGATCGGAAGGTCATGAGTTCAAATCCCAGCACTGCCAAGCTATCGCTTATGGGCCCTTGAGCAAGGTCCTTAAACCTCAATTGCTCAGTTGTATAAATGAGATATATGTAAGTCGCTCTGGATAAGGGCGTCTGCCAAATGACATAAATGTAAATGTAAAAGTGGCTCTCAGTGGCCTTGGTAGTCTTAAATCGCACATAACCATCACACATTACCTTCAGGCCAGATAGATCTTTTAACACTTAGTATTTAAACATGCTAGTCATGCTAAACTGTAGCTGTTCAGATATAAACAGCACAGATCATATACCTAGCTTGACAGGATCTTTCCAGAGATGGAAAAGGTGTCCTAAAGGACCATAATGTTGATGCACCTGTCAAAATCTTTTTAATAAAAACATTTCCTACTCTGCTGTTCCTCACTTATGGGTCCCTCTGGGTCCACATAATATGCACAGGCCATACCATAAATATATCAGAGTATTTGCAAAGCTTGCTCAGCTGGGTCAGTCGCAGTTCACTGACTTAAAAAGTGTAATTGAAAAGGCTGTTAGTGTCTACTGAAGTATATGTGACTACAACAATACCCTGAGAATTATTGACACTGTTTATACCAAAAGAGCACAATGATTTTGTACAATAAACATTCCACACAGAAAGTCAAATTTTCCACTGAAACAATAGGAGAAACTATTTAAAAAAATCTGTTTTGCTGTGACCATCTCTGGACCCTACTGAAAGTCTGAATGAAGTTGAAGAGGGAAGTCCACATGTACAAACCGAAAAATATAGAGGAGGTTATACTGTCCTGCATGGATGACTCGACCAAGATCTATCCACAACTGTTTCCAACCTTGGTAAACATTAGCGAACAAAAATGCTGCGTTTAACTTACCTTGGAAGTGGGAAGTCGGAAAGTGGAATTACATCATTTTTTGACCACCATGAATTTAAGCTAAAACGTTGCTGCTTGTTTGTCTGTCTTTCTGCCTTCAGTTTTGTCTTCAGTGAGTGAAAAGCATGCTCAAATGGGTTGAGGTCCAAATATTTGTTGAATTGACTTGTATATCCTGTACACTTCAAGAGATTTGGTATACATCTTTTAGACTGAGGACCAGAACACAGGAGTTGCTTTTTGAATAATTGAATAATATTTTATCAAACAATGGTGGAGGCCTTTACTCTCTTTTTCTTTGCTCCATGCTAATTTTTTTCCCAATTATCTACACTTTTTTTCTCCACAGTACTGGCATAGCACAGTAAGATTCTGGGGTCACAGCAGTCAGAAATGGTGACCCTTGTGCCAAGGCTGATCTGTAAACCCTAATCAGGAATTTGATTTGGTTGATAGGTGAAGGAATGGTAAGTCATCTAAATAATCCTGCTAGTTTTTCATGATTGATTTCAGGGGATACAGTTCGGTCATATGCTCTTTTGATGCCTTTGTTTTGTCTAAGTTTAATCATATGACATTTCTACACTGGAAGGAACTGGGAATGATAGCTTTATGTCTATTTTCATTCATATATAATGTGCATATAAGCATATAACATGCAAATGTTTCTCAGTCTTAGGATTCAGGTTTCCATTTTATCTTTCAATGCTATAGGACTTCATGCGCACACAATATCTTTCATTCAATACATTCATGTTCAAAATAAACAAAAACTGGCTAATAAAATTAAGCACACATTCTTAAAAGTAGTGTACGGTTTAAAATTGTATTTAACATGATATACAGTAAGTTAGGTAGCATGATGCTAACTAAAGACATCTCGTAATCTGATATTATTGTCGTTTTACAAATTTATGATGTTTATACACATACTGCAGAACAAATTGAGAAAGGAAAACTCATGAAGTTTGCAGCTAGCTTACGTAGCCTCCCTAAACTTGCACGTACATGTAAATGAGTCTTTGAGTCAGTTTCAGCATTAAATGTACTGACAAAACAGTGCCTACTAGGGTCACAGATTTTGGAGTAGTACTGGCTTTCTGTACGTACTGCCGGTATTGCTTCACCTTCATTCCACTGAAGAAGAATAAGTGATAAATGTGTTCCATGTGAAAAGCCATCATAGTTTGTTTATATTGGCTTACTAGCCCTAGAAATGGTCATTAGTGTAACATTTTCCAATAATATAATCTTTATGTTATTTAAAATGCCAACACGGTTATGATGTCCTATCTGTGGTCAAAATATAAAATGATGCTGGGTGCTAAATACATGTAGTATTTACTGTGCTAAGCACATACTATTCATGCTTTGATAGCATTACCTCACCTACACCTGCTCTACCATCGCCCCCTTACTCGCCCCACATCCACTACGAGTTGCAAAAATAAGTCCGTGAACATGAAATAATAGGTTACATACATAAGACATTGAGCATGTTTTGAACAGAAACTGATTCTAATTTTACTGACAACATTCCTTTATTGATTTGTAATACAGTATTACAGTTCATATTATTTAAAATTCACATTATGCAAAAATTCATTAAACAGACTAGAGGCGGGAGATAATATGTGACTCAATCCAACAAAATGAACCTTAGTGACTCTTGTTTTTGTTTGTCACACATGTGTTTTACCATCTTTGTTATGCATCCATAATTACTAATACAGCCAATTAATGCAAAGCTTACACCTAACACTTACCCTAACCTCAGAGAGTTAAAGCAGTTTTCCTTGTGAAGACCAGCCAGACATCCCCACAAGGGCCACTGTGACTCATTTTGCTGGATCGGGTCACATTTGGACTATTTACACGTCTTTTTTTTTTTTTAGCTGGCTGTTATAGATTGCCTATCCCTTACAAAAACACTGCTGGATACACACATTACTCACTCATCTGCATGGCTCAGTGTGAAAGCACACAAACTCATTGCTATGTGGGGTTAAGTCAGCTCAAGGTCTCTGCCAGATCCACAGAGGAAATAGACCACATGTTGACACCCAGAGCAAACATACACCTACTCTAAAACAACCCTTCATTTTAAAGGGAATCTTTCTTAGATTCTCAGGCAGAAGATAGTGCTGGACTACATCACATTGTAAAAACAAACTGTTCATTAAATATTCTCCAGCCCATAAAAGCCATGATATGTCATTCCTAATAATTTGTCAAATCATGCTCAGGAATAGTTCTGTAGATCAGCAGAACAACAGGACCTGACAGGCAGTATATCTAACTTGTCAGCTACTCACTAATTTGAGAAGCTAATGAGCCATCACTATGCTTATTATGCGAGTTTGCCAAATGTAATTTTTCAAATAATATTACAATAATATCATAACTCTAGCCTCACACCCAGTTTTCCCAGAATAGACTCCAGATCCACTTCCCTGATCAAGATAAAGTGGTTACTGAACACTAAATTCCCCCAAGGTGTGAAGGTGTGTGTTAATGGAATGCCCTGAGATGAACTGACTCACACCTAGGATTCTTACCATAGGCTCATGTTTCACTGCAGCCCGGATGAAGATAAAGTCATTACTGAAGATGATGGTTGAATTAATATGTAAGAAATCCTAGCTCTGACAAGTTATACATGTAATTTTCTAGATGGATGGAAATTTCCTGTTTGTATCTACCTAAGCTGAGAATCTAATGAGTAATTACATGCTCACAAGTTTATTTATGCTTAAAATGCTCACCAATAAGAAAGGTTGCGTGCGGTTTGTAGCATTTTTATTTAACATCATATCATCAACCGTAATAAAAGGATAAGCAATATATTGTAACAGAAGAATTAAATATCAGCACATCTGTCTTCTTGATTAATGATAAATCGCATAGAACAATATGTGACAGTAGGCACAGGATATATAATACATATTATAATTAATATACATAATAATCACTCATTTAACAATGGAACTTAAGATTATTGGAAGGCTAATGACTATTATGCTTACGAATTCAGTTACAAGTTTAATTCTGTATATGGTTTGGACCTAAAGGCATGCATTTACATGAGTAATGAGTGTTCAGTGGTTGTGGCTTTGTGCTAATGTTCATAAGGTTGTGAATTCAAATCCAAAGGGTATCATCGTGGAAAAGTTGATCTGAGAAACATCCTGGTTGGAGCTCTGATAGCATGTATCATACACCCTCTGTTCAAACTCACTTATCAAAGAAAGTGTTGGTCATTACGCACTCACACGTAAGATCCTTTTACTGTTCTGAAACCCTATGAAAGGTTGTTTCATAAGCAGTTTTGACGATGTAAAATGAGCCCTTCACATAGAACCGCTGTCAGACCTTTGAGCATCAACTGCTCAGTTCTATAGTTGGATCTCGCATTAAAACATCTGCCAATAAATGAAAACGTAACAACAGGAATCGAGGTACATTGACATGGACAAAAAATACTACACACCATTTACAGCCTGATATGTTTTTACCAGAGTTTTGTGATGACAACTTTCAGAAAACATTATATATATATATATATATATATACACACAGTATAAAACGATGTGGCTTGTGTTCACAAAAAGCAGCTAAAAAAAAAAGGTCTTCATCGTGGATATACATGAAAAGCTTCTTACTCATTCTGGCGCAAGAAAAATCTAAATATATGGAATATTTAAAAATGTGGACATTTGCCTTTTATTCTAACTACTCATTGAATTGTGATGCCTGTAGTGATTTCCTCAGTGATGATATTTTTCCTACTCTGTGCATACAACTTTCTTCATTAACAAGCTCGGACATAAAACAGGAAATAACAGGCTGCAACTTGTGCAGCTTACTGAAATCAGTATCCCTTCTTGTGTGCTAAAAAACAACTATTTTACAAAATAGGAAATAAGTAAAAAATAACATAATCTGTAAGATAATGATTGATTCAGATTCCATGACCGCATGCTGCCACTGAGAGATTAACGAAAGCATGAAAGTAAGTTAATGAAAGCATGCAAGCTATTTCACGTGACGTATCAGGGAATCGATCTGGCCTGGCAACATTAAGATAACAGCTTGCCGGAAATCTGTGTCTATATCCACCCTGAGGAAATACGAAACGCTTTTCTGGAATTGCATCAAGTACAATAAGACAGTTACGAAGGACAGAATTAAGACGGGAAAGTGAACCAGGTGCATCACTAAAGTTTGTACTCAAAATGTAGTCAATGACCATTTAAGCCAGCATTTAGTAATTGCTATATTGTGATATTCAGCACACAATATTGTTAGCGTGAATTCAAAATAAAGTCACTACCCCTGCTCTCCATTCAGGAAGAATTTGCAGGTAGAATTTTTCAGTAGTATCAAGCTACAGCCCCTCATATTGATGATTGTGAAACCCCTGTTTGGACGGACGTAATGTAATGTGAGACGAGTCCAAGAGAGTTATTAAGTAATTTGGAATATGATATCAATAATTACTACTCATTATATCCCAGTGAATGTTTTTCTATGTAGAGAATGATCTGATGATTGCAAAAACGTCTGACAATAATTTGATAAACCTTTACATACAGTAATGTAATGTGATAGTCAGTGTCAATAACTGGATTTCATTTAGTAATGACAACTAAGAGGCGACACTGTGTATGCTTCACAACTACGTATGTGTGGTTTTCAGTCCCACTTCCCATAAACACAACAGTAAGTGGATCGGCTATGCTAAATTGCCCCCAAGTGTGAATGAATCCATGTCTGCATGGTGTCCTGCAATGGACTGGCGCCCCATCTATGGTGTATTCTCACCTCATGTCCAGTGTTACTGGAACAGGCCCTTGACCCACCACAGTGCTGACCAGGATAAACTGGTTACTGAAGACGAACGAAGTCAAAGCTATTAGATTATGTTCAGCATCACTAATTTTTAATGCAAGGAATTTACCATGACTAACAAAATATTTGGAAAATAAAGATTTATAATCCATCAGGTTGTTGGTGTTAGCTAGCTGGTTAAAGATAGCTGAACTGATTATCACCGAATTATTTTCATCCTTTCCATTTTTGTTTTATTCGGCTATGTTGAATCATCAGCTTTCCTATAACTGCTCAGTACTCAGCATGGGGTTCAGTCTGTGAGGCTGTATCTCCAGGTCACGGACATTTCGATGCCGCATTTACACTCCTGAGTAAAGTGTGTCCCATTAAGAAGGCAGTGAAAAGACAGCAGTCTGTTAAGATTCTCAAATCGTGGACGAATTTGAAGGCAGCATCCGATTCTTCCTATTTGTAGAAGACGATATGATAATCGTGTTCACCAAATGAGAGTTGCATGAACAATAAAAAAAAAATTTAAAAAAAGGATAGAAATGCTCAGAATGGAGATAACAATGAAAACCATGATAATTATTGTGATGTGAAGATTTCATATTGGCACATCTAGATGATAATCAAGATAATCTTAAAGTTGCAAGTTTTTAACTTGTATGAATTTGCACGAACAGTTACAAAGAAGATGGCAGTTAGGTTTGGGGGTCGGGGTTAGCAGTGGTAGCTTTTTTATGACTTTTGTCATAACTTCAGTAATATAAAATTCAACTAGAATGGCTTTTGGAGAGCGCAGATCTCTACAAAGATTAACTACATTCGTTGAGCTGACGGATCCGTTCCAAAATTTAATGGGTTCTTCCTTGGTCCATGCTGCACCTTTTCACCAAGTTAAAATTGGGCCTGTAGTTTTTTCCAGCCCAAAAGGTGGCACTGTGGTGCAGTTGTTAGCACCGTCGCCGCACAGCAAGAAGGTTCTAGGTTCAAACCTGCTAGCTGTGCCTTCTCTCCCGTGCCTGCGTGGATTTCTTCTGGGCACTCTGGTTTCTTCCCATAGCACTAAGACATGCAAATTAGGTCAACAGGCCACTTTAAATTGCCCATGTGAGTGTGAATGGTTGTTTGCCTCTCTGTGTTAGCCCTACGATTGATTGACGACCTGTCCAGAGTGTACCTTGCCTCTTTCCTGAAGTCAGCTGGGACAGCGTCCCCTCGATAGATAAGCAGTATAGATAATGGAAGGATCCAGCCCAAAAAACTCTGATATGTACTTCCCAGTGATATGTCAAGTTCTGATTAAAAACAAAAAACAAAAGCCGGTCTTGTACAGCAACATGTGCCGGTAAAAATTACAGGCACATACAGGGTGAAAATGAATATTAATGAATAAAATTTCACTAAAAGGTAGTTTCAGTAATCAATGGCTAACTGTAAAATGCCTGCTCGTCTTTTAAAAATAGCAGGAATTCATACTAAAATCAGTCACGGACGGATTCCGCACTTTTGCACCTTACGACAGAAGACAGGCATCTGGATCTTTTACATTTCTGGCCTCACTGTTGTTTTTCAGTTCAGTCTCCCCATCTTCTGGCAATACTGCGTCTGAAGGCCCATCAGGAGTTGAAGAACCAGGTGAGAAATCCGATGGCGCATCTTCATACCCACTGCTCTCGTCATAATCTTCAGCATCGTGAGCTTTTTTGCTGCTTCCTTCTGGTGGACCCTGTTCAGAACCAGCATCTGCTTCTTTAACATCTAGGTCTACCGAAGTTCCTTCTGACGGATCCTGTGCAGATGAATTTGGCAAAAGTTTTCTGTTCTTGAAAAGCAGAAATGCTGCTGCAGCAAAATTAGCAAAACTGTTTATAGAGCCTGTAGGTTGTGAAGCTGTATCTGCTGATTGAACAGTCGTATCTTCAGATACACATGCATCCACTTCAACAGCTGGATTATCAGTCACCGCAACAGCTTCTTTCTGGTCTTGTATTATACTTTCAGCCGGAACTGAAATTGTCTCCTGGCGAGAGTAAAGAAAAGAAAAGTTATGATCAAAAAGAATTCTAACATACAGTAGTTAATCTTACAGTACATTTAATCTTATGTTAATGTTCTAGGTGGATTACACCCCTTAATATGCTAAAGGCTTTAAATATTTTAGATAAGGCAATATTTCTACATTGTTCTGATAAGCTACAGACGGCTAAGAGCGACAAGCCCACTCAAAATCCAAGTGAATGTAAGTAGTGTAAAATGTTAAAAATATTTGTTCACAAAATCTATTAAACATTCAAGATTACACAAAAAAGAAAAAGATAAAAAAGGACATTAAAAACTCAGCTCTGTCCTATGGGTGTGGCCTAATATTGTACAGAGTCAAACAGTACTGAGTGTGTTACAATATAAGTATCAAAATATTTCATTTCATTTTGAGTTTTTAGCTTTACTATGTCTATACTATCCAAGTCAAGTTATTCACTGAATAATGACTGAAACCTGAGCAGATACTGTGATCAGTAAGTGCAATCTTTAGGCTTTACAAGTGAGACCACCCACAGTAATCTTTAGGGTATCCATGTGGAACCATCCACAGCAATCTCACAGCAATCTTTAGGCTATCCATGTGGGTCCATCCTCAGTAGCAGTGAGGGATTCTCAGGTAAAGTTTTCCATGATATTGCTCTGGATGGTAGCTAGCAATCATTTATGAGGTTACTCACAATAGGTTTGCTTTCATTTGCTAGATAACACAAATTCCTTGGAGTAGGAGCGCCAAGACACCCATCGTGATTGACAGGAGAGAGAGAGAGACAGAGAGAGAGAGAGAGAGAGAGTATGCCATCCTTCCCACCAATTTTGCTTTCTTAGGCTGACCGCCACGGATGGCTGCAGCATTGTCAAGATTCAAACTCACAATATCCAATTGATAGTGCTTTTCAAATGCTAATTCCTCATTACTGCTACTTCCTAGTCTGTGTTTGGAGTACTTCTGGATTTTCTCTTCAGTCTATTTTCTTAGGTTACTCATTATAGCTTTTTGACTGGTTTAAAACTGGTTTAGTTCCTGTTCTGTTTATTGATATAATTGTTTTAAATAATATCCTGCTAACATGTATATCCTCTGCTCTCAGCTTCAAAATGCTCTGTTCTCTGGGAAAATCCATTTCCAACTCATTAAAACTGCAGACTAACGATCATTCATTGTATATCATTAATGCACACAACATCAACTGGTCACCAAAAATGTCACCCAACCGGTGTCTTCAGACGCAGTGTGACTCCAGCTCTACAGGCAGCCCAGCAGCTGAGGGAACCCGTAAATGCAATCATTTGACGCATGTCTTTATCAAGCAAGATGCCACTAAGCTCCCAACAAATCAACCATATGACTGTGACATGGACCTACTACCAGGGGTCACTGTTCCACATTCCCACATTTTTCCCTTCTTTTCCATTGTGGTTGTGCATTGACATTTATAAAATGTCTCATTACCACCTCGCTTGCATGAGGCCAGAGTTTTAGACTAAATACACTCTATAATTGACAGAGAATAAACTAAAATTAAGATGGGCTTACATGTGCCTTCCCCACGGCCACTATGAGTATCTGGTAATGCCCTATGGCTTGGCCAACACCCCAACTGTGTTCAACAGATGACTGGTGTATTCCTGCAACATGGACTAGTATGTAGGTTAAGTGAAATCTGTGTTGGCATGACTTCTGGAGCAGCAACTGTACATTATAGCCATAAAATGCCAGTGTCACCTCTTAGCTGCCAGTTTAACACATCGAGGTCTGTGTTGTCAACTGAGGATGCATGCAAGGAGGAAGAGAAGGTGCATGCAGTGGCCCTGACTCAAGACTATTCATGAGCTACCAGAAATTTGTCGCCATGGTGAACTAATACTTCATCTGAAAGCACCATGGCATCAGCTCTCACCTCAAGGGAGTTTCATGCTGACTCACTTTCACCTGCTGCAGAAAAGGCATTCTACTCACTCAACCACTGTTTCACCACAGTACCTGTTCACTGACAACCAGATTCTTCACTGTTCTTCATGGTGGAGGTAGAAACCTCTGCGTTTGGAAATAGGTACATGCTGTTGCAGAGACTAGGAGCCCCCAGACTTTGACATATTGCTTCTTCTACAAAAAACTGTCACTGGCTGAGAGATATGTGCAAAAAGGTTATCCTAGCAATTGAGCCAGACCTTGAGGAGTGACATCAGCTGTTAGAGGGGGCCCTCCATCAATTTGTTGTCTACATCAGGAGGGTTTAACCTCATAAAGTATAAATATAAATGAGCTGGCCTCAAATTCTCCACATGCATCTACTTTACTAACTTCTACAGACCCGAATCCAAGAAAGGTTAAGTTGGCTGTTCCCAAGTTCACAACCCGGCACCAGTAGACAGTAGCACCTGCCATCCATCATTGAGTCCACCTGCTTAGATGCTCCAACCATAAGCTTGGGTGATCAACCAGGAGATATCTGAAGTAGTAGCAAGTAACCCTGGCCTGAGGGACAAACTACCTGAAAAAGTGTATTGCCGACTGGACATCAGGGAAAAGCTTATCACATTAGCACATATGTCCGTAGTCACAGATCATCCATGTGTAACCAGAACAGACCAACGACTGTTATTGGTAGCCTGGTTTCCATTTAGATGTCCAGAAATGTATATCCTCTTGTTCATTGTGTGTGCAATCTAAGAGCCCTATACAAATGTCAAAAGGAGAATTGGAATCACTACTGGTACCTCAAAGGCTGTGAACTCATCTCTTGGTGGATTTCGGGCCTCTCAGTGCCAGGAGGCGACACTACAGTACTAACAGTGGTAGAATTGCTCTCTAAACGATGCTGCTTGAGCCCTCTCTGATCACCAGGTCTCAACACAACCTACCACATGGCAGGTGGAAAGATTCAAGCAAATGCCCAGTATGACAAATGACAGAATTTTCATGACTACTGTGGTGACCTTCAGGGTGATTGACGTGGTACATGTGTTAATTGAGCATAAGCGTTTCGCCATTTAGCAGATTTATGTTTACCACACATAACAGGAACTTCTGTTATGTCATCGTAATGACTTCCTTACAGTTCACCTTGCAGTTAGCAGAGTGCTAATATAATACCCAAACCCACTAAACCCATTTCTAACATATTTGTTTAACATAGTTTTGGTCATGTTTTTGCACCTCCCTAAACTTTACCATTTATTCTTTACATTTATTTTTCTCTTTGTGTTTCTTTGTTTTGAATGATACGAGGCACTGTTTCAACACTGTTAAAATGCTACATTAAAAGTAGCACTAATTTAACTAATTTTAGTTAACAGGGAAGGGAATTTTCAAAATGTATTTTAGGTACTAGGGAAGTGTTGAAATTTTAACAGAAAAACTCGAAGCATGCTCTCATAGGCATAACGCAATGGTATGATGGTGCTTTACCAGATCTATATTTATCACATAACAGGAACTTGTGTAATACTGTACATCATTTGATTATAGCCTCCAGAGTGGGCTGTACAGCCTGACTGCAGCTCTGACTGCTATTTCATTGACACTGCTATCCATCTTAGGGCATTTGAATGCTGGCAAAATTCCTGTTTTGTCATCAAAATGACATTAGAGAAAGTTAATTTAAGCTAGTGTTTTTAAAACTCAAGATCCAAGAAATACAGCTCTTTTCTATGAAGCTACACTCCTGCTATGACAGGCAATATGAGACACCTCCTTTTCCTGATTGATTGCATGTTGGTGGTCCAACAGAACGCGAGTTGAAAAACTCCCAGCTTATTATTTCAATCATTCATCTTAAAGCTTATTATTCTATAACTACAAAAATTTCTTAAACATGAACTTACTGTTGGTAATGTAAGTCTGGACCAGCTGACGGACTGAAACTTTAGTGTGTGCTAATCATTTCTTCTCTTAAAATTCAATTTATTTCTTTTCACAGTTGTTTTCTAGTTTATGGTTACAGCTCAGACATTTCAATATATATTGGCTGTATATAATGTTTGTAACACACCATGGAATATGTAAGGACACCTACACCTTCTTCACAGAGCCGCTAGATAAATATTAGATCAATTACACAACAGTGTGGATGTTCTTTAGTTAAATGTAAACTCTAATGTTGTTCGCCCTAATTTGTTATGCAAGCAGGCAGGCAAGCATTTACAAGCATAGTCTCCTCTCACCTCCTTTAACCGGTCCAACTCCTGTGTCAGCGATGCAACAGTTTCCTCCAACTTCCTTCTTTGCTCCCTCTCGCGCTCCAGCTCCTGCAGGCAGAAGGAAAACAAAGGATGAATAAGAATCAGAGACAGACAGACAGAGATAGAGAGAGACTGTATAAATACAGAGATAGAGGGTGGCCTAACTTAAACAACAGTGTTTGCTGTTGTACTTTTTTATTTAAATGGAAAATTAATTAACATTTACAGTTTTCCATTTTAATGGTTACAGTTCAGTCTGTTAGATCGGATTTTTAGTGAAAAATGCCAATATTTGCCAAATTTGGCAGAAACTGTCTTTGGGTAATACTCAGAAGGGGAGCTGCAAAATATCTACCAGAAAGGCATAATTTAAGGTATATTATAAATTTAAGATATATAATTTACCAGCATGCACATTTTAAAAACTGTAGGTCTCAGGAAGACAAACTCTGTGTCAATTTATAGGTTTTTAGGGTCAAGAAACAAAATACAAGGTAAATTAATTCAACAGAATCCAAATGAGTGAACTATTGTCACATCTGGAACAAGCAAAATTCATGTTGACACATTTTACAGTGGTGGTTAATTGGCAGTCTATGTAATAGTATCTACATGATCTGCTATCTAACAGAAATGTGAATTTGTACAGTTTCAGTAGAATTATAGTTAATTCCTTACTGAGTCCTTAACATTGGTTTAGTGATTGTATATTTAAAGGAAAACTTCTCTCTTGCTAAAGCTGATATTTAATACTTCACAGCTTTATCTGTGTACCTTGGTATGTAGAAATTGTACATAGTTGCTTATATACTCCTTTAACAAAATACTTAAAACACTCACGAATATTAGATTAGTGCTGGGACGATCAGGTACAAAACGGAATAATCAATTGATCACTTTTTAGCGATTATCATTCTAATTTATTGAAAATCAATCACAATGCAAGTATTCAATGTCAATGTTAAATATATTTACATCTTAACTCTGAATTATTATTTATTTTTCATTGTTAATAAGTTTACATTCGTCCTAAAGCACGTGTGCTGATTTTCATGTTTTTATCTGCTGTGCATAGATTTCATTCACTGGACATTGCTATACGACATGTCACTCATTTTGACCTTTTCACAGGATAATAATTGACCTTGCGTTCCCTTAAAACCTATACATTGACACTCATTTTGTTTTCCTGCATCCTATAGTTTTTGAGAGACGCATGTTTTGTAAATTTTTATGTCCGCCATCTTGAATTTTGCCTTAAGTGACACCTTTCTGGCTTTCTGAGATATTTTGTGTCACGCCATCTAAACTAGATAAGTATTACCCTAAGACAGATTCTGCCAATTTTTGTACTTTTATCCACTGTGTATAGATTTTTCCCTTAATTGAATAGAATAGAAGCCGTTTGCCCAAGATTGCAAGTTCGAATTTTGGTGATGCCATCATGGCTGAACGCTCAAACACCAGCAGCTGGGGTTGCACAAGCCAGCAGAGCGGTCCTAGTGCTAGTTCCAAGCCCAGATAAATTGGGGAGGGTTGCATCAGGAAGATTATCTGGCATAAAACCTGTGCCAAATTGAACATGTGGACAATGATCTGCTGTTGCAACAACTAACGGGAGTAGCCGAAAGCAAGGAAGGAAGGACGATGATTAGTGCAAAAAGTGTCCTTTGATCTAAAATTCATTTGTCTGCTAAACACAGTTCATAATCCAGCTCTTCTACACTACTAAACTACTAATACACTAGTGCAGCGGTTAAAACAGTTTCTATATTTTTTGGAATTTGTGACATTAATGGTAAAGATTATCACAAGACCCTCCATTTTCTTTCACTCCTGCCACCTTTTCCCCCTTTCATAAACCCCCTCAACTCAGAATTCCAAATCCATAACTCAATATGCTCTCCTCAAAACAAAGTAGCACTTCTTTTTAGCAAATCAGACGGCTAAGCATGCTATGTTGGCAGTGGCATAGCCACACACTCAGTGAAGGTGATGTCCATGTCAGACAGTGCATTCTTAATATGGATAATGCGGAGGCAGTGATCATGTAGCTGGTGCTGACTTCAGATTCCAGGGGATCCAAATCTTGCACAAATCTTGCTGCATGACTCGGTTAACCACTAAACCCATCATGAAAGAACATGGAGATATGTGAAAGGAAAACCAACTCCAGCCCCAATGGTGCTTGTTAACAGATAACCTAGCATGCTCAGAAATGAGCAGTGTATCGCATAGCAAAGGAAAAGCACTCAACCAAATATACAGTGATTATTCATAGGCCTGCTGACTAGTAGGCAGCAGGGGATGTGTTATACTCTGAGAAGATAATACCAAGGAAACCCAAAATATTACCCTATTAACAGTAATGCCAGTTAGCTGAATCCAGGGTCAGTAGTGAAGGGTATGTGAGAGAAAACCACACAAGCATGCAAGCAGCATATAGTCACGGACACACTGGTTGACCAGACATCAGCCCTGCTGAAAACGTTTTCCACAAACACCAGTCTCCAGAGTTTATCCAGAATGGTGTGAAAAACAAAAATCAGTCTGGGTGCAGAGGGTCTACAAGCTGAAACACCTTGTTGATGAAAGAGATTAGAGGAGCTTGACCAGGTTTCTGGTCAAGAGTCTAGAGTAACTCAAATAATCACTCTTTACAACCATGAGCAGAAAAGCATCTCCGAGGCACAACTCATAAAACCTTCTTGTGTGCATGCTGAGACGTTTTTCTGCATGACATGGTTGTAAAGAGTGATTATATGAGTTACTATATCCTCCCTGGCAGCTCAAACCAGTCAGTCCCTGAATTCTCTTATCAACAAGGCATTTCCACACCCAAAACTGTCGCGCACTCAATGTTGTTTTTGCACCATCCTGTGTAAACTCTAGAGACGGTTGTGTCTGGGATAATCCTAGGAGATCAGCAGTTTCTGAAATACTCAAACCAGCCCATCTGGTGCCAACATCCATTCCACAATCAGAGTCACAGAGATCATATTTTTTCTTCATTCTGATGTTTGTTGTGAACATGATCTGAAACTTTTGACTTGTATCTGCATGACTTTGTGCATGGTGTTGCTGATACCTGATTGACTGGTTTGGTAACTGCATGAATGTTCAGACTCACAGGTGTAAGTAGTAAAGTGTGCTCGAATTGCCTTACTGCTGTGGAATTTTTTTTAAAGAAATAAAAAGTCAAAGACGGAGGGGGATATGAGGGAGAACCCGACTTCTTGGCGGGGAGATTGAGAAATGAGTGCCACTTCTTGCAGCTACGAGCAACATCAGAAAAATGTCCTGCTGTCTGCAATGACTTTAGTTCCAGTTTTTGTTACACAAGTAGTGAAAAGAACCATGAAAGATGAAATCCAGTCTCCCGAATACGAAACTTCCATATTCTCACCCACAGCTTTGTAGTAGCCAACAACAATAACAGGGTTATTTATTTAAAATATAAATACATCACTTTATGTCTTGCTTGGAAAGTTCTGTCACACCCAGGTGATTATAACTGCCCTTGGTGTTAAATAGAACCAGGCCTTATACTTTTCAGTTAGAAAATCATGTTAGTGTATGTACCATGCTGATTTGACGAGCCTCTCTCTTGGTCTCACTGAGAGCCTCCTCAGCTCCCTCGAGGGCATCCTGGAGACACTCTACCTGGAAAAGCAACACTTCCTGCCGTAGCTCGACACTCTGTAGCTCTGCTAAACACATCTCATAATTCTGCCGTAGCTCCGTCTGCAAAAAAATATATTAGTTGCAATTTGCTGTCCTGTTGTGAAATCCAGTATGACTGCATGTTAGGATTTCATAACTTGATATAACATGTAATATCAGGGTTTATCAGCTATCAAGGCCAAATACCCCAAAAAAGACCACGATGCCTAATGCAGATGTGTATTCATAATTCAGAATTTATATACTTTTGTGAAGCTGCTCTGTGACGATGTCTGTTGTTAAAAGCGCTATACAGATAAAATTGAATTGAATTGAGTGTAAATTAAGTATAATATATATGTAATTTACTCTGTTTGCTGTAAAATGATGGCAAGCTATAAATATCACCATGAAGCAAGTTGTTTGTTTGGCTCATTCAGAATCTGCACTGAGTGGCTGCTATAATGTCGAGAGGAGAGGTGGTGTAGATTATTTCCTTCCTTTGCAGCCAACATATGGTACCATTGTCACTGTTCAACAGACCACTTTTTGCATATGATTGTTATAGTTGTTTGGGAAAGGCAGTGTTTCCAAAAAAGAGATGTGATGTGTGCAATACTTTTGGTTATTTCATTATACCTCTACAGAGAACTTTTCTGCTCAGCTAACATATCAAAGTAGGATTTTAAAAAGTTTTTGGTGGGAATCTTCAACTAAACCCAAGTCTTACTTTAGGAATATCTTGGAGTGGAATTGCAGAAACCATTCCACTTAATGTCAGTGTGTCTGAAGCGCATTCAGCTCACGGCACTTATTGGCTTGCGAACACTGTATTGAATAAATGAATATACATAATGTCTCAAATTATGTACTTATCAGCATCTTCCAAAATCTATGTCCTGCATCTTATACCTTATGTAGTGTATGTAACAGTTCTGATTGTTAATCAGATTTAAAAGTGAGAAATATAATTAAAGCATATTATAATTACCATATGCTGTGCTAAAAGACACATCATTATACCACCTTGTACTTTTACTACTGCTGAAATACTGAATTTGCTTCTTGATTTTTATAAAAACAAACCATAAAAAGTTTCAGAACACAGTTAACTAAATGCATGTCCTTGGCCCTTTCCCCTTCAGTGAAGTGGCTTTTCTGCCAGCTGAATTTTATTTGTTAGTTTTGTCTCCTGCAAGGCTAAATGGTAGATGTTCGCATCTCTGCTTTTGGATTAAATTACATTCCAGGCATCCAAAAATATGAGACTGGACGAGCATGCTGGAGCTTTTACTTGCCTAATGGACGACTTAATTAATTTGTACATCTTTGTAGTATTAAAAATCAGTATTTTATGCTAAACAGTCTACAAGTCTGCTAGTAGTGACATCGTATGAACATGTTTATGACCGTGCGATCAAATTGAACTTAAGTTTCTCCCTTGTTGTCTGAGAAATTCCAGACGTGCATTGTTAAGCGCCTGTACAGTGCACTACTACGTGTTTGTGGTTTTTAAAACAAAGCTGACTGATCACATGTTATACAAGCACAGCAGAGTGAGCACATATCTCAAAAAAGACATCTGTTTAATTTTCCTGAGTAAGAGAAATACAAGAGGTGTAAACCAAGTGCTAGTTCAGAGTGCAGACGTTTCAGCTCTCTCGGTCACACTTTGCAATGGTTGCCACTTTGCACTGGTACCACTAGAGTAGTTTCTGTTTATCTTTTCAAAACCCATCTGATAGATGCATGCTTTCCATGTCATGTTTCTCTAGTACCGAATACTGTATTATGAAAGGTACCGTAACTTAGAAGTGAATACTTTTCCATCATCATAGCATTTGAGGCTGTTTATATTGAAGCATGCTTCTGCGATGTAATGCTTAAATATTGATGAATGAATTATTCAGGTTAAGTAGAAGTGCAATATAAATACCATGGATGTGTTCTCTACAGGTTCCTCTTCGCTCTGGTGGGAAAAAAAAAGGGAAATAACCTTAGAACTCAAGAATTAATACAAATATATGGATACTGAACAAGACAACGTATATGTAATGAAAATACAGCGTACAGCTATAATAAGGTTATAAGTTATACCACAACTGTTTTCACTATATTGGGTTTTTCCTTATTTATTAGTCATATTGCCTCATTTTGTAATATCCTCCCATTACTTTTATGCCACTGTTCTGAAGTGAGGAAGCCATGGGAATCTTGGAAACTGAACACTCATGGAAAGTTTTTGGTGTCACTGGAATGTTGAAAATGTCGAGAATTATTTAAAGAGCTGCTTCTAAACAGGTACAATTTAAGAGACCAACAGATGGACATGCTCTCAAGATTCACTGTGGTGAACTGGGGTTTAATGTAGGTCAGGATCAAGCGTGAATCTTTACAACTGTTTTCTCTATCAGATAATGTAATTAGCACATCCCGATGAATTAGAAGCATAATGCAACTACATAACACAAAAGCTATTTTTTACATTTTCCCTGAGCTGTGATTTAATGCACTGCTCTGCTGCTATATGATTGGCTGGTTGGATAATTGCGTGAATGAGCACATGTTCCTATTAAAGCAATGAATACTAACGCATTTACTGTTTGGATTTTTTTTTTAATCACCAGTGTACGTATTTGGCTTACAAACCTTTGATATAATTAATTTCATGTATGATCAATTTTTAACTGACAGAAAAAAAAAATCAATCCAAGTTAGCAATGTCCAAGTTCACAGGTTTCTCAACACTGGAATCAGCAACTTTGGTGTTCACTCATGGTAGGACATAGGAAGATGGTAGCTCAAATCCAGTTTGAGTTCAAATCCCAGCTCAAGCTGTCGTTGATGGGGCCTTGAGCAAGGCCCTTAACCCTCAACTGCTCAGTTGTATAAATGAGATATATGTAAGTCGCTCTGGATAAGGGCGTCTGCCAAATGACATAAATGTAAATGTATCTGAGAGAGCAGGGTATAGCCATGATCACTTCATGCATTTCCCGTTTATAACTTTGTTGTTCACAAAAAAAACCAACCTTGTCAATTAAATGTTTTATAAATGAGATAGTAATGAATGATTATTGAGCAATCAATTAATAAATAAGTGTCTGCCTTCTTGTTGAGACACTAAAATGTTTATGCTAAAAAATGCTGCAGTGTTGATATTTTATTTTAATGCAATACCCTTCTTTGGCCTACAAGCAACATTCTTTGAGATGTTGTAAAAAAGGCTAAGAGCCAACTGAGAAACACAGACTTCTTCGCACTAACTTGGCTCGAGTTTGGAACGCTGGACTTGAGCCACAACGAATCAGGCACAGCTCGAAATTGGACAAGAAGAATGTGGTGTACATAAAAATACACAGGGGCCACTCTGAGTGCTGGGTCTACGCTGCTTTGAAACAGATTCCAATTCAAATCCAAAAAGCGCATATCAGGCATTCAGAACAGTTTGTACACGGATGGTGGATGATGGATATGGGCTTATCTACTCTTACCAGATTGGATGGAAGTACGATCGGAGAAAACCTGCTAAGTTAAGTGAATGCCATGCTTTGATCACACTTTGAAAGGTTTTGTTAAACTCTAGCAAAATGAACATATGCCTCATCAATTCAGCTTGTATTCCAATACAGACTCGGTCGCCAAAACAGAAAGGAGTGCTTACCCACTCTGTACAGATGACAGCAGACAAGTTTTAAAAGTTTTAAATGATTGTATAACAGTATGTGAATCTAGCCAACGGAAAGAAAGTCCCTGAATTAATAAACAATCGTTTCAGCACTGATCTAAATAGGTCCAAATTTGAATATGTCAAAGGTTTTCCCAAGCTGCCACACATATAGTTTAACTGAATTATTTGGATCATAAACTGTGCTCTGTAAACCAATCTGGTAAACTTTTCATCTAAAATCACATGACATAGTATCCATTGTGTCGGTTCTCGTGACAAATACTGCAGAACCATGTATAAGCCCATTATTGCACAACAGCAGTCAAATTACAAACACCCAATCATGACTAATCACAGTAAATAGGTCACAGGAATTACAACTGATATTTAATTGACATGTGCACATAAAGGGATAAAATGTGGCCATTTAGCCACAATTCAACACCAGTATTTGGATTTCTTTTTCACCTGACTTCCTCTTGTGTCTCCCCTCCTGAAAGATCCGTATCTGCTGTCTCTGCGAGTTAAGCGCTTGGGTGACTCTTCAGCCTGACGCACAAAAACCAACACAGACATATGCATTAGAATTGCAGTAACAGGAACAAAATATACTGCAGTCAAGAATCAGATCACTTATAGTACATCCGAAACCTCATGATGAAGAAAGAGTTCATTCCCATGGTGCAAAATTCTGTACCTTCCCATGGTGCATTGTGCGTATTCCATAACTGCGAGGTTTTTGTGTTTAAAAATTCCCAAAAATAAACAATATATTTTATAAATCCCCTTTTCCGCATTTGTAGTGTTACAATCTGGAACTGAAATGGGCTTAATTGGGATTGCAGTCCCCTCTGGAAGTATTGGAACTGCATGTCCAATTGTGTTTTTGCTATACAGTGAAGACATTTGGGTTTGAGATCAAAAGATGAACGTGAGACGACAGATCAGAATTTCAGCTTTCATTGCCAGATATTTACATTTACACGTGTTGAACTTATCTGAACATTGTACCATTGGTTTGAACCCACTCATTTTGCAAGTGATCAAATATATTGGACCATGTGACTGACAGGTGTTTCTTATTTGGGTGTGCCCTGTCAGATAAACCAACGTGAAGACCTGAGAACTATCTACAGGAAAAAGCAAGATATTTCGAAGCTGAGAAAATAGGGAAAAATTGATCAGAGCCATGGGCGACACGGTGGTTAGCACTGTCGCCTCACAGCAAGAAGGTCCTGGGTTCGATTCGGGTTCGGGTTCACCCAGGGTGCCTTTCTGTGTGGAGTTTGCATGTTCTCCCCGTGCATGCTCCGGTTTCCTCCCACAGTCCAAAGACATGCAGATTAGGTCAACTGGCTACTCTAAATTGCCCA